>JADRCD010181653.1:19927-41862 GCA_019843815.1 Montemys delectorum
TATATATATATATATATATATATATATATATATATATATATATATATGCAAGAACACATTCCTTACAGAATAGAACAGAAACTTCATGTCAACAGCTTACCTCCTCCTCGTCTCTCCTTCTGGATCGCATTGGTTCCTAGAGAGTCTCTGCAAACAGGAAGCGTTCTTGCTGAGAAAGTTTACAAAGAAAGTACAATTTCCAGGGAATGTTGTACTAAGTCTAAAACATTTGAGCCCCACCTGGAGTCCAGGTGCAAAATGCTGGCAAGTCTCGTGTAGGCTTCGCCATGATGGCATAAAAGTTCTGACGATGAAAGCTGTACTCCCAAGGGCAGAGAAACAGGCTGGTACAGTTGCCACCTAGAGCCAACCTATGTCTGGGCTCTGTAGATGTGTGTTCCTAATATTCTAAATGAAGTGAAAAATTTGGTAAGGCTGCCACAGAACAGCTGTGTCCTTACCTTCTAGGTATTACAATTGATTCTCAACAACCTAGTCTAAAAAGCAGGTAGAATACCAATAGGAGAGTTGAGAATGTAGAAGAAAAATAGGATCTGTCCATTGCTTTAGAAATAATTAAAATAAAAATAAGAACAATCACAGGGCATGATGATGCACGTCTTTAATTCCAGAACTTGGGGAGGCAGAAACAAGAAGATCTCTGAGACTTTGAAATTGGTATGTATAGAAAGTTTCAGGTCAAGAGGGGCTATATACGTAGTGAGACACATCTTTTAAAAGTATATAGCTCCGGCAGGGCAGTGGTGGCGCATGCCTTTTATCCCAGCACTTGGGAGGCAGAGGCAGGTAGATTTCTAACTTTGAGGCCAGCCTGGTCTACAGAGTGAGTTTCAGGACAGCCAGGGCTATACAGAGAAACCCTATCTTGAACCTGCCCTCCCCCTGCCCCCCCCAAAAAGGTATATAGCTCCAAATAAATCCAGTGTTCTGATTTTGGTCTTTTTGTGCCAAAGTCAGTTCCCTTTCTCCTCCTCCTTCTCTGTCGCGCCCCCTGCAGGTCAAATACACACCTAGCATACATCCAGTGCAATGTTGACCAGGTGGAGTTTCTCTTCTTCTGTCCTTTGCATTTTAATATGTACATGAATTGAGATTACAAGTAGCCACAAAATGTCCTTTCTCCAAGAAAGAACAACATTTACTACCGGGCTCAAGTTCTACTTCCTGCCTACCCCAAACTCAACTCAATCCTAGGAAGTGCTCGGCACAAAGTGGGGGCACCAGAGGTAAATCCACAGTGCCACCTGGTGGCCTCCAGGAGAGTGACACAGAGCCTGGCCTTCCTGAATGAGGACTAGCTAGCTAGCCACCGTCCTTTGACAGACCTCAGCCATCTCTGTACCACACCTCAAAGCAGGAGTCAGGTCATGGGTCTGCTTGATGTCACAACGGAGCCCCCAGTTCAAAACAGTGGAGTTGATCAAACATTACAGACATCAGCCCACACTCCATAGGAAGTTCTAAGTACTTGCCTGTTATGAAAGAAAAATGTTCTTTTTTTTATTAGATATTTTCTTTATTTACATATCATATGATCTCGCCTTTCCCAGTTTCCCCTCCGGGGGAAAAAAAAAAGAAAAGAAAGAAAGAAAAAAGAAAAAAAAAACCAAAACGCTGTTCCCTCCCCCTTCCCCCTGCTCACCACCCCACCCTCTCCCACTTCCTGACCCTGGTATTCCCCTACACTGGGGCATAGAACCTTCACAGGACCAAGGGCCTCTCCTCCCATTGATGACTGACTTGGCCATCCTCTGCTATACATATGCTGCTGGAGCCATGAGTCCCACCATGTGCGCTCTTTGGTTGGTGGTTTAGTCCCTGGGAGCTCTGAGGGTACTAGTTAGTTCATATTGTTTTTTGTCCTGAAAGAAAAATTTTCTAAAGATGAATCCTAAGTTCTAATGATCCACCCAAATGCAAATAGCAGTCCCAATAAGAAAATGCATATCTCTAAGTGCCCAAAATTTAAAAAAAAAAAAAAAAGAGAGAGAGAGAGAGAGAGAAAACTCAAATAAATTAATGATGCACCTTAAAGCCTTAGAAAAATCAGAACAAACCAAACTCCAAATTAGTAGATAAGGAGAAATACTTAAGGGCAGAAATTCATGAAATAGAAATAATGAATACAAGACAATCCAAAGAATCAGTGAAATGGAAAGTTACTTCTTTAAAAAGACTGACAACCCCTTAGCTAAATCAACTAAGAGACAGAGAAGACCTAAACTGGTAAGATCAGAAATGAAAAAGGAAGACATTACAATAGATACCACCTAGACTCAGAAAACCATAAGAACATACTTTACAAATCTTTATTCCACTAAATTTTAAAAATCTAAAAGAAATGGATAAAATTAGTAGGCAATCAAATCAAGATGAAAAAAAAATAATTTAAATAGTCCTATACCCAGCAGCAAGACTGACACAGTCATAAAAATCTCCCAACGGAATAAGAACCCCAGGTTCAGATATAGTCACTACGTAGTTCTATCTATCCTTCGCTTCGCAGGAGAATGTAGACCAATATTCTGCAAACCACCCTATAAAGTAGAAAAGGAAGGAAATTTCCAAACCTTTTTTTTTCTCCAATATCAATCATACTGATACCAAAACCAGGCAGAGATAACTTTAAGAAAATTATAGCCTGATCTCTCTGATCAGTACAGATGCAAAAGTTCTGAATAGAATACTAGCAGACTAATTCAAGATCCCATCATTCACCCTCACATTGCCTTCATTAAAGAGAAGATTCAACATATATAAATCAATAAATGTAATTTGTCACATAAGTAGACTCAAATACAGAAACCAAATAAATTCAGGAAAAGTCTTTGACTAAATCCAGTATCTCTTCATGAAATATTTGCTAGCGAATCTGTGGATATAGGGGACATGATTGACAACATAATAAAGTCAATACACAACGAGCCCACAAACAACATTATGGTAAAGGTAAAAAAAAAAAAAGTTGTAGCATTTTTACTAAAATAAGAAACAAAGCTTTCTCCATTCCTATTCAACATAGTGCTTGAAGTCTTAGAGCAGAAGAGAAAAAAAATAGATATAAATAGGAAAGTTAAAAATATGCCTGTTTGCTGATGAAATGATTTTAATTTAAGAGATACTTTCCACTCCAACAGAAAACCCCTAGAGCTGATAAACACTTTCAAAGTGTTAAGTTACAAAATTAGCATATAAAAAAGCAGAAGCTCCTAATGCACCAATGACAATCGTGCAGAGAAGTCCAGAAGACAACCTCATTCACAGCACACAAACACACACACACACACACACACACACACACACACACACATACACACACACACCACTCACACTATCTTGGTTGGAATAAACTTAACCAAGTAAACAAAAGATCTCATTATGGGTAGTTGTGAGCCACCATGTGGTTGCTGGGATTTGAACTCAGGACCTTCGGAAGAGCAGTCAATGCTCTTACCTGCTGAGCCATCTCTCCAGCCCTTTTTTTGGTTTTTCGAGACAGGGTTTCTCTGTGTAGCCCTGGCTGTCCTGGAACTCACTTTGTAGACCAGGCTGGCCTCGAACTCAGAAATCTGCCTGCCTCTGCCTCTCAAGTGCTGGGATTAAAGGTGTGTGCTACCACTGCCTGGCTAAGAAATTCTACAAGAAAACCTTTAAAGACACTGAAGAAAGAAACTAAGGAAGAGATGAGAAGATGGAAAGACCGTCCCTGTATATGGATTAGAAGAATTTAAAATTGTCAAAATGGCCATTTTACAAAAAGCAACATGCAGATGTGTGCTGGCTAGTCTTATGTCAACTTGACACAGAAACTAGGATCATCTGAAAGGAGAGACCTTAGCTGAGGAATGCTTCCACAAGATCCTGCTGTAAGGTATTTTCTTTTCTTTTCCTTTCTTTTTTTTTAGAATTTTTAAAGTATTTTATTTTATGTATGGGACACTGTCGCTGTCTTCAGGCACACCAGAAGAGGGCATCAGATCCCATTACAGATGGTTGTGAGCCACCACGTGGTTGCTGAGAATTGAGCTCAGGACAGAACTCTGGAAGAACAATCGGTGTTCTTAACAGCTAAGCCATCCATCGCTCTAGCCTTAGGCATTTTCTTAATTAGTGATTGATGTAGGAAAGCCCAACTCCTTGTAGGTGGTTCCATCCCTGGGTTGGTGGCCCTGGGTTATATTAGAAAGCAGGCTGAGCAAGTTTTGAGGAACAAGCCAGTGTACAGCCCTCCTCCACGTGGCTTCTGCATCAGCTCCTGCCTCTACAATCTTGCCTTGTCTGAGCTCCTGTCCTGACTTCCTACAATGATGGACAGTGCTGTGGGAGTGCGAACTGAATTAACCCTCTCCTCCCCAACTTGCTGTTTGGTAATGGTGTTTCAGCACAGCTATAGAAACTCAAAGCATGGTGGCGAGCACCTTTAATCCCAGCCCTTGGCAGACAGAGGCAGGTGGATTTCTGAGTTCGAGGCCAGCCTGGTCTACAGAGTGAGTTCCAGGACAGCCAGGGCTTCACAGAGAAACCCTGTTTCAAAAAACCCAATAAATAAACAAACAAACAAACATAAAAATAAAAAATAAAAATAGAAACTCTAACCTAAACTTTTTTTTCTTTTCAGTTTTTCGAGATGTTTCTTAACATCTCTCCAGCCCCATATCCTAATTTTAAAAAGTTGGTTATGGAACTGTCTTAGTCAGGGTTTCTATTCCTGCACAAACATCATGACCATGAAACAAGTTGGGGAGGAAAGGGTTTATTTGGCTTACACTTCCACATGGCTGTTAATCACCAGAGGAAGTCAGGACTGGAACTCAAGCGGGTCAGGAAGCAGGAGCTGATGCAGAGGCCATGGAGAGATGTTTCTTGCTGGCTTGCTTGCTTCTCCTGGCTTGCTCAGCCTGCTCTCTTATAGAACCCAAGACTTCCAGCCCAGGGATGGCACTACTCCTTTGATCACTAATTGAGAAAATGCCCCACAGCTGGATCTCATGGAGGCATTTCCCCAACTGAAGCTCACTTCTGTGATAACTCCAGCCTGTGTCAAGTTGACACACAAAACTAGCCAGTACAGGAACTGTTTTAGTTTCATTCTGTTGCTCTCATAAACACCATGACCAAAGGCTTGGGGAGGAAACGATTTATCTGGCTTATACTTCCCAGTCATCATCTCTTGGAAGAAGTTAGGGCAAGAACTCAAGGAAGGAACCTGAAGGTAGGAATCTTCAGTACTCCTTACTGGTTTGTTCTATGGCTTGTTCTGGGTCTTATAATCAGCTAGGTTTCCTATACAGCTTAGGCCTATATACCTAGGAATGATGCTGCCTACAGTGGGCTGGACCCTTACCTATCAATTTCTTACAGACATGGTCACAGCCCAGTCTGATCCAGGCAATTCTTCAGTTGTCCCTCTTCCCAGATGGCAATCAGGATGCTTCACTCCTTGCCAACTTAGCATGCAAACCACTGGTAAACTATAACCTTTTACTTCTTGTTTGTCACCATTTTCTCATGTTAGTATAATGTAAAATACAATTTAAAAAAAAACTTGTCTTTTGGGCTGGCAAGATGGCTCTGTGGTAAGAGCACTGACTGCTCTTCTGAAGGTCCTGAGTTCGGATCCCAGATACGACAAGGTGGCTCACAACCACCCGCAATGAGATCTGACGCCCTCTTCTGGTTCATCTGAAGACAGCTACAGTGAATTACACCAGAGCAAGCAGGGCCTGCAGAGGTCCTGAGTTCAGTTCCCAGCAGCCACATACACGATGGCTCAAGGCCATCTGTACAGCTACAGTGTACTCATACACATAAAATAAATAAAAATAAATCTCTTAAAAAAAAAAAAACCAAACCTGTCTTTCCAGAGGAACTGAGTTCAGTTCCTAGCAACCATGTCAGAAATAACTCCAGATCCAGGGAAGCTGATGTCTCCGGTCTCCAAGGGTACCTATATGCATGTGCACACACCTCCCCTTCCCCTCTTAAAAATAAAACTAAAGTTGAAAATTCCAATGCTTTAAAAGTACAAAGTTTCAGGCTTGGGAGATGGCTCAGCAGTTGAGAGCACTGGCTGTTCTTCCATAGGTCTTGAGTTCAATTCTCCGCAACTACATAGTGGCTCACAGCTTTACGTAATGGGATCTGATGCCCCCTTCTGGTGAGTCAGTGACAGTGCACTCCAAATATATATATTTTAAAAAGTACAAGGTCTCTTTTAAAATCTAGTCTTGCTGGGTGTGGTGGCACATGCCTTTAATCTCAACACCCAAGAGGCAGGTGGATCTCTGTGAGTTTGAGCCCAGCCTGGTCTACATAGTGAATTCCAGGTCGACTTTAAAGCTGCTTCACAGAGACCTTGTCTCAAAAGTTCGTTCGTTCGTTCATTCATTCATTCATTCATAAACCCAAAGACTCTTAAACGTGGGCTCCTGTGGAAAAAGACAAATTCCTGTCTTATTCCACAGGGAAGGGAAGAAACAAGGCATAAACAACACCCTTCAGCAAACCCAAAGTCTAGCTGTGTAGATGAATGTCCGTCAGGTCCCGTTGCCCTCTTTTACAATCCAATCTTCTGGGATCTAAAGGGCTTTCCAACTCTGTCATCCCCAGCACACACGGCAGTAGTGCAGGCTCAGGCCAGATTCATTCCACACTTGCCACTGTTCTTAGCAGATGTCCCAGGCCCTAGCTTCTCCAATACCCCGAGGTTTCTGCACAACTCTTGTTTTGCCTTCACCAATAGCCTCTCGGGCCTCTCTACAGTCCTGCAACAGGGTGCCAGTCCTCAGCTTCTCTTTATGACCCCTTCAATCAAGAGCTTTCCTGCCTTTAAAACCAGCACTAAGTGGATAACTCTTACAGATATTTTGCCAAATTCAGCTAACAGCTTGAGATACAGACTTGACCCCACTAGATCAGTTTGTGTGTTTATCCCTAGCAAATACTTCCCAGATTTTATTTTAAATGATAAGGATCTCTTATTAATCACAGCTGATTTTCAGCCCCAGAGGACCAGAATCCATGTCATAGTAAATCAAAGTTTTCACCTAATGGGTGCTGGTTATCTTGTTTATCACAACTGATTCTTTAGCCCTAACTAAAAAGCAACTACACTCCCCCCCCACCCCCCCCCCCCCCGGGCCGGGTTTCTCTGTGTAGCTCTGGCTGTCCTGGAACTCACTCTGTAGACCAGGCTGGCCTCGAACTCAGAAATCTGCCTGCCTCTGCCTCCCAAGTGCTGGGATTAAAGGCGTGCACCACCACTGTCCAGCGCAACTACACATTCTTAATCCAAATGGCCCTGACAATCTTTCTTCCTTTGAAGGCATTGTAATCCAGGTCCAGGTCTTCAGAGCACTATCTTCCGAGTTCCCAATGAACAACCCATTACGTTCTGAGCACTCAGGTTTGAGGCCAGCCTGGTCTACTGAATGAGTTCCAGGACTGCCAGAGGTCATTACACAGAGGAACTCTGTCTCAAAAACCCAAACAAACAAAATGATCAACAATACAAATGACAAGTACTGACATTGATTCGGTAAATCTCAAAATTAATTAATATATCCAGATAAAGAAAAGGAATTATTTTATTAGTGGCTTTACTTTTCATTACATGTATTTGTATGTGGGCATGTGGATGTACCTTTCAAGGCCAGGAGAGGACACTGTATCCCCTGGAACTGGAGTTACAGGTGGGTGCTAGGAATCAAACTTAAGTCCTCTGCAAGAGCCATACTTTTTTAACTGATGAGTTCAAAACTCCAACCCCTAAGGAGGAAATCCTTCCCAATTTGTCATGCTTAGAGAAGACACAGTGTAAGAAAATGAGTACTTTACACTTCTTTTTAATAAAACAAGCGTGTCCACAGCTCCAATATGCGACCCACACATCAGTCTTTCCGCAGGGGAACTGTCTCCTCCCTGATGCCCTCTTTGGTCACGATGCAGATCCTGAGGGCATCTCCAGTGTACACATCCCTCTCAGCGGCAGAAATGAAGACATCCTTCACCAGCCTCATGGCTCTGTCCAGAGTCAGGGGCACGTGCTCCACGTTCTGCATATTTTTGAAACCAACCTGGAGAGACAGAAACTCATATGGAGCATCATGTGACCTCAAGGCCTAAGAAAGGCCCCAATCTCCCACAGCATGTATCTCCATGTCCCAGGATTTGAACTGGATATATCAGGTCACATCAGAATATCTTCCAGATTAAGGATAGTCTAGTCCCAGCTTAAACACAACAAAAATGGGGCAATGCTCCCAATCTCACAAAAACATAAACACATGGAAGCAGATACAGATACTGTAAAATATATAACAAGGAGGGAGGGAGAGGGAGCCAAGGCAGCCCCTGTTAGTGAGCAGTTCCATCAGAAAAATTTAGGCAGGGTTATCTAGAAAGAGGGGGGCAGGGCTTCAGCTGAGAACATGTCTCCATCATGGCCTGTAGGCAAGCCTGTGGGACATTTTCCAGATTAATGCTTGCTGCTGGAGAACCCAGCCCACTGTGGGCAGGTGTATGAGGAAGCAGTTGAGCCAGCCATTATAAGCTAGTAAGCAGCATTCTTCCACGCCCTCTGCTTCAGTCCCTGCCTCAACTTCTTCAGAGTACAGCTGTTAAATTGAAATGAACCCTCTCCTCCCTAAGTTCCTTTTGGTCATGGTGTTTTACAACGGCAGTAGGGTCAAAACTAGGAGAAGGCACTGAAATGGAAGAGCATCAAACATTCCTAACTAAGTGCAGGATCAGACAGGAGAAGGCAGAGCGCGGCAGCGTGAGATGAACACACAAGCAGCACAAAGCGAGGCACAGGAATCGTGCCCAGCACTCATTAGGTAACTGAGCTTGGAGGCTGAAGGCATTGAGAAAAGCCAATAAACACAGGTCTGGATCAAGGTGGCAAAAGAAAGAGAGGGACAAATTAAAAGTCTGGGGAATCGACTATAACTCAGAGACAGTAAGGGTAACGAAGGAGGCATTGTGTGATGTAAAGATGGCATGGGAAAGACATGACCAATGGCCGCAGGCAGAGTCCATAAAGCCATGGGCAGGTGAGAACTAAAGGGCACTGACAGAACAGAGAAAGAAAGCCATTTCAGAAGACCTCAGCAGCACCTCAGTAGCATGAGAAAACTGGAGGTTAGTTACCACAGCTGCCCACGCTGCCCACACTGCCCACGCTGCCCACACTGCCCACGCTGCCAGAGGCTCAAGCACATTACCTGGTTGTCGAGCAGAGGCTGTAGCATGGCACTTGCTGAGCCTCCCGCCTTGAAAGAGTCTCTCTGGTAAGAGCCCACTGGGTCAAAGCTGTACACAGCTCCCTTCCCTTAAACAAGAAAGAGCACATAGGACACTGTAAGAAGGAAGTCGAACATGATGCAGAGAGCTATGCACTTAGCCAAACTTCTGACCAAGGTCATAACACAGTCACTGTGGTGCAGTGGACCCAGCAGACTATTCTTTATGGAATGAGGTCAGAGACAAGAGGTTCACATCTTAGTGACCTAACACTGTAGTCCACCTCCTAGAACTAATGTCACTGACAATTGTCTCATGGCCCTGGATAAGCAGGCCATTCAGAACACTGGGAAATGATCATAGGCCTTACTTAGTTCTAACCAAAATCTTCATGCTATTCCTAACAAATAAGCTTATAGAGTTTTAGCATAAGCCCAATAGTTTCAATTTTTCTTAGAGCTAAATCTAAGTAATAATACCAAAGACTTATCGTATATATCTTTTTAGTATTCAATAAACATACTTTTTAACAATATATTGTAAAAAAACACCTGCATCAGATCGTTTTATGTCTACTTAACACAAGCTAGAGTCATCAGAAAGGAGAAAACTTCAACTGAAAGACTGGGCTGTAGTGTAGCACATTTCTTAACTAGTGACTGATGCAGGAGGGCCCAGCCACTGTTGGTAATGCTATCTCTGGGCCAGTGGTCTTGGGTTCTATCAGAAAGCAGGCTGCTCCAGTTATGAAGAGCAAGCCGGTCAGCAGCACCCTCCATGGCCTCTGCATCAGCTCCAGCTTCCAGATTCCTACTGTGTTGAGTTCCATCTTGACTTTCTTCAATGATTAACAATATGAAAATGTAAGCCAAATAAACTTTCTTTTTGGTCATGGTGTTACACTGCAACGATAGAAACTAAGACACCATATTTTAGGCTAAGGCAGGAGGATACTGAATTCATGGTAGACTCAGATACAGGGTGAGAACCATCCCTGCCAAATACCACCAAATCCTATTTAATGGCAATATTTAATTATTTATTTAATATTTAATAAAGTCTTAGCAAAACACAAATGTGTACTGTTAAGTGCTTTGTTTTGCCCAAAATGTTATAGCTTGCTTTGAATTATTGGAATAAGGAATAACTTAAAAAATAAGAGATTATTTTTATTTATGTATATATCTATGTGAATGTCTATATCATATGTATAGGTACCCATGAGAGCCAAGAGATTCCTTAGGACTGAGTCACAGGCAACTATAAGCTGTCCATTGTGTATGCTGGAATCCAAACAGGTCCTGTGAGCATCAAGTACTCTAAATGCTAAACCATCTCTCTAGGTCAAGACTTAACCTTTTATTCTGTTAAGAAAAACATAACTCGGGCTGGCAAGATGGCTCAGTGGGTAAGAGCACTGACTGCTCTTCCGAAGGTCCTGAATTCGGATCCCAGCAACCACATGGTGGCTCACAACCACCTGTAATGAGATCTGATGCCCTCTTCTGGTGCATCTGAAGACAGCTACAGTGAATTATGCCAGAGCGAGCAGGGCCAGAGTGAGGGCCGGCAGAGGTCCTGAGTTCAATTCCCAGCAACCACACACATGATGGTTCACGGCCATCTGTACAGCTACAGTGTATTCATACACATAAAATAAATAAAATAAATCTTTAAAAAAAAAAAAGAAAAAGAAAAACGTAACTCAATACAACAAACCAGTGGTCCTTGCAGACTCCACTGAAATCAAATTATGTCTTTTGGCAGGATTTATCCTAAAAGATAATTGTAAATATATACATTTCTTACACTTGTATAAGAAAAAATTAAATCAAAGCAGCCTGGTACAGATCATTTTTCCTGTGACGCTGAGTTCTCACTAATGGGATGAGGTTCTATCACCAAGGATGGAAAAAAAAAATCAGCATAACAACCCTGGTGTGTCTCCAGCCTGGCTGGAGTTCTAGTGCGTCTTTTGCAAACAGAACGGCCTTGCCAAGATTCTTTGACTTTGTGTATTCTTTGTGAAACACCGAAACTATTGTTAGCTTCTAACATAAGTAGATATTTCTGCAGTACTCAAAATAGCAAAAAAAAAAAAAAAAAAAAAAATCCTCTTAAAAGCTATTAGAAAGGTGGCGTTCACTCATAAAACCACATCTGTCTAAAAGCTAAGGAAAGCAAATCTTGAGCCAAACTGTTCCACCCTACACACCTTCCTACCCTTCATCTTTCCTCTTTTTACGTAATTTCCACAAGTTAAACAATCTCTCGAATCTGCAGACCTTAACAGTACCCTGCCTAGCTTCCCTCCTGGTCACTTTCCCCATCTTGATGATAAATGGCTTTTGAGGTGACTTAATATTTAATCCTTATCCTACTCTACTCCCTCCACCACTTCTAATCTTATTAAGTGAAATGCAACAAGTATGCTGTACACTAACTCCCCTTGGTTACTTACCCTCCAATAGCTACTGAGGTCTAAATGGACGCCATTCTTTAGGTAAGGGGCTAGCACAACTGCATCACAGTAATACCAAACAGCTGTGTCTTCTCTCCCATAGAACAGAGCTTACATGAGGAACTCAGAGCCCTGGTCTAAGGAATTGTTTTCGGAATTACATATTCACTCCCACACCCACATTCCACCTGAATATTTCAACTGAAAGAATATAGCTGATAAACAAAATCACCAAAACACAGCAGACATGCAAATCACAAAATAACCAATACAACTCCAAAAATTATTAACCCTATAGCAGTCAGAGTGAGTTAGATGAAATCCAAAACAGAAAATTCAAAACAGTATGTTCAAAGGTACAATCAGTTGAATAATATCAGGAAGGGGTTCTGGTTGGACAGACAGTTTAGCACTTGTTGCTCTAAGTTTGGTTTCCAACACCCATATGGTGGCTCACAAATATAGTTCTGGGAGATTTGATGGCCTCTACAGCCACCAGACATACATGTGATACATATAAATATATGCAGATAATCACATATAAAATAAATCTTAAAGAAATCAAGTAGGTAGTGATCAAAGGGAAATTCAACAAGGATAGAAATACTGTAGAAAAACTAATGTGAATGAAACGCCAAAACCAAGTCATAGTAAGTTAATAAAAAAAAAAAATAACAAACAAAAAACAGTTGAAAGTCTCAGCACAGAGTGGGTCACTGAGAGAACCGTCTAAGCCTGAAGAGGAGGTAGCAGAGCTCAACAGAGATACAATAATAAGAGAGGACTGCAAGCATGACCACATGCTTGTTTCCAGCATTAACAGAGACGCTCTGAAAAGATCAATCAACCGGTGAGGGGCACAGAAAAACGTGTTCTAGTGGCAAAGAAAATATGTTTAAAAGAATCGTAACAGAAAAATTCCTGGAGTTAAGAAGAGACAGGTTGCATGCCTTTGATCCCAGAGCTTGGAAGGCAGAAGCAGGAGGATGTCTGAGTTTAAGGCCAGCCTGGTCTACAGAGACCAGCCAGCGTTACAGAGAAGCCTTCTCAAAGTCCTCCCCCAACCCTTCTCCCAACAGTGAGGAGACGCCAATCCAGAGGCATGTAAGACACTTCTTGTCATTTTATAGATAAATAAATAAATAAAACACGTCAACAGATGTTAGCAGTGCACACCTTTAATCCCAATCCTCAGGAGGCAGAGGCAGGTGGATCTCTGAGTTCAAGACCAACCTGGTCTACAGAGCTAGTTCCAGGACAGCCGGTGGTACACACAGAAGCAGCGTAGAGCGAGGCTGAGGTTGGGGGGGGGGGACGACACCAAACCAAACCAAACCCACCTAGTATTGAGATGTCAAAGTTTTTAAATTCAGAATCCATTTTAGAAAACCTGACCTAAGTCTGAACTCAGGTAGACTAACAGGCTGGTACTAGCATTAGTTTCCAAGTTGCCCCCCCACCCAAACCTGAGCCTAGCTCTAGTCTCCAGGTTACACCCCGAACAAGACCAGTGTCTCCAGGTTACTCCCCCAACAAACTCGCACCCTGCCTTGCACCCTGCCTAACAACCACCAATGCAGAGGGGAGCAGAAGTTAAGTTTATGATATGACTCCCAGCACCGGCCCTGCTCGCTCCGGCCCCCCTGCTCACTCCAGCTTTGAGTCCATTTTTTATGCTTTCTTTTTATGTCTGCTTTGGTGGTGTGTGTCTTTCCCCTGGTCTGGTGGAGGGGTTGAGTGTGGTTTTGGATCTTTGCTAGGTGGTCCTTTTGCTTGGTCCTGACACTTCACAGTGGCCGGCCAGGTTGATCCTCCTCACTGTCTCCTCTTCGTCCTGTCGGTCCTGATTTTCTCCACAACTGCAGCTTATCTGTTCCTCACTCTTACCTGTTGCCTGTGGATAGTCCATCTTTTTACCTTGTGTAAAAGTAACTTTATTCTCTTGATGTCAGAGGGTTGCTGCCTCTGTCTGCTAACCTAGGCTTAGTCCTGGAAGTTTCTAGCCTAGGCTTAGAATGCTTTCAGCCTCTGAGACTTGATGCTGAATAAGCTCACTTTTTCTAGTTCTTTCTGAACTCTGGCTGGCTGATTCATCTCAGCTATTCTGGCTCAACACTCCTCTCCATGCTGACTGACTGAAACTGGCTTCTCTCAGCTCCTGACTGGGTTAGATAGCTCAACTCTAGGCAGAAGCACACACACATTTATGAAATAACACTTTTGCATTTGCCAGAAAGCAAGATGTTACCTTCTTCATCAAGCCCTCCAATGATGTTGTAAACATAGTAAGGGAAGAAGCGCCGTGAGTACAGGATGGTAGACAGCATTGCCGCAATGGCCCCCGTTGTCATGGCCTTGTTATTGGAATGCTTGTACATCTTCATGCGTTGTTTTGAGTAGGTTGGAGGGGAGGGGAGACATGACAACAGAGAGACAACAGAGAGATTCAGTAGAGTAGAAATAGAATCTGTCAAGCTTCAATAACAACCAGTACACACTACACCTATTCCTTAGTGAAACACAAAAGCTTATTTCTTTCATGACCAAATACTACAATGTTATTAACATAAAATAATATTTTATTACATATACTTGAGATGGTCAGTAGTACATTTTTCAGACCACAAACATTTCCCGGAAAAAAAGAGCAAGACTTGGGATGTGAATAAACCTGACATGTGCCAGGAAAGCTAAAACCAACAGGATTCAAGAGGCCTTTCTCAAGGTTATTCAAACAGTAAACAATTGCTGAGAAGAGTTGATGGAAGGGGCTTCCAAGGAAGCACTTTCCTGAAGTGTCATCTATGCAGGATGGCTGTATGGTGACGCAGCTGCGTTCAGGTGCTCATGCTCCAGAAGTAAGCCCTCACTCATGCTCCTCCAAACAACCACTTGTTTGTAGAGTGGTTATTCTGGTCTGTAGCTGTTCCCTATCTTAAGTGAATAGACAGTTGTCCTAGTATGCAAGAAATGACTTTGTGCTGGGCAGTGGTGGCGCACACCTTTAATCCCAGCGCTTGGGAGGCGGCGGCAAGCGGATTTCTGAGTTCGAGGCCAGCCTGGTCTACAGAGTGAGTTCCAGGACAGCCAGGGCTACACAGAGATAACCTGTCTCAAAAAACCAAAACAAAAAAACAAAAACAAAGAAAAGAGTTTGTGACCAGCCTGGTCTACACATCAAACTCCAGGAGAGCCATGACTACATAGAGACCCTGTCTCAAAAGGAACAAACAAAAAGATTTTTAAGAGGAAGAATGTCAAGAAGGTTGGTTTAAAGAGCCTTTTTACTCTCCCCTCTTCCTTTCAGACACTACTAATTCAACAATATACCCCTCAGGGTATGTAAGCCTGTGGAAGTGTTCCAAATGTATCTCTTCCTGCGCTAACGCACCCCAATGGCGTCAGCACCAGAAGCTTCACCTGCTACCTGCTTCTACAAATAAAATTTTCCTCGAGTATAGCCATGTTGTTTATGTTGCCTTCTTAATCTGGGCAGATTAACACACTGGGCAGCTGTGACAGAAATGAAATGGCCCCTGAGTTTTAAAATATTTATGATCTGGTATCTTACAAAAATAAATCACTTGGGGTCCCACTTTTGTAACTCCTGGACAAACACAAATTGAGAGGCAGCAGTCTTACTCCTCAAACTGTCTACCAAGGAAAACAGTATCAAAAGCATGACCATAGGGACTGGAGAGATGGCGGAGGAGAGCCAACAACGCTTGCTCCTGCAAGCCTCGGTTTGGTTCTTAGCACCTCCATGGCAGCTTACAGCCATTTACAGACCATTCCAAGTAATCTGGAACCATTTTCTAACCTCCCCGAGTACCAGGCATACCCATGGTGTACAAATGTGTAAACCAAGCCCCCATATGCATAAAATAAATAAAATTAAATAATTAGGCTAAAGATTTCCACAAAAATTGTAAGCATGAAATGAATTAAGCTCATCATTTTTGTTGTTTGTTTTTTGAGGCTGGGTCTCTCTGTGTAATAACTCCCCCTGGCTGCATTAGAATTCACTTTATAGACTAGGCTGGCTTCAAACTCACAGAGATTCACCTATCTTTTGACTGGGATTAAAGGTGACTCATGACAATCATTTCTAAAGCAAAACCTAAATACTATAAGTCAAGGTCAGAACACTGAGCAATTACAAAAAGCTATATGACTAGAAGCAGACAAATACAGAATAATTTCTAAGATAAGTTATAGTAAAATATGAATTAGAATGCATGAAATATTATCATGTAATATAAATGTAAATTTATGCTAATAAATGTAAATTTCTGAAGCTTTCAATACTACATGTTCTAAAATACTGTGAAATAATTTCTACACAGCTCCACAGCAAATGTAAGTAAACATTTCATGACCAAGTAGGCAACAGAGAATGTGGTCACCCCCATCCCCAAAATATCCCCATCACATCGTCCCTACTACTGAAGTCCGCCAGGTGATGGGCTGCCACCCTTCATTGTGCTGTCTACTAGAGTGGAAAGGTCAGCAGACAGTTAAAATCCTGCTCCTATCTATAAGCTGCCCAGGCTCTCTTCTGCCACAGTCAGACCTGACACGCTTCAGAAGAGCCCTCTATAAGGCAGACCTCTAAACTGTGCTGCGGTTTCCTCTTACTTGAATGACCTCAATAGCCAGTGTTGGTACTGATTTATTTCTTTCCAGGATATGCTAACTCCACCTGCTAACTTGCTCTCTCTCTAAATGCAGCTGTGCTGTCAATTGTTTCAACAGAGCAGACGTGTTCAAAAGCACCTACCTTTAATCTTGCTTCAATAATCTTTGTCAAAGTGAGACAGTCTCCATGAAAACCACTGCAGCCAATGACTGTTTTGTCTGTTCTGTAAGAAGCCAGTTTCAGGGAAATGAGTTGATAAGCAAGGTTCACAAACTGACACTAGCCAGTGCTTTTGAGGCAGGGAGCAGATATACCAACACCTCCATACACAAATTAATTTTAGGTGGGCCAAAGATAGACCATGATTAGACTAAGGAAAACAAGGGCTACTATTTTACAATCTAGGACTGAAGAAGGTGAAGTATGATGTAACCCAAGGGTCATATAAAAGTTTCCTAAATCTGAATACTTCTACAGAAAAAAATATGAAGTTAAAATATATGAATATGACTAGTAAAGTCTAATTCTAATTTCCTTATTAATGAGTTAGAAAAATTGGATAGCCAGGAACAAGGAAGACAAGACTTCATTGCTTCTTACAGTAGATGTGGGCCATGCCTAGGACAGACACACAGTAAAGCTGCCTTCCTTATTTTCTATTCCTATCACCTCAAGCCTTGCTGGTTCCATTTCAACTTCAATTCTAGTATAACAGAGTTTTGTGATTAGCTACATAGATAATCTTCCCAACTGCCACCAAAAAGGCAAGTGAAATGTCTTTATGAGCTGGAAAGACAGCTCAATGGTTAAGAGCACTGGCTATTCTTCCAAAGGATCTAGGTGGGTTCAATTCCCAGCATCCCCAGCATCCACGTGATATGCAAACATATGTACAAACAAAACAAACAAATACTTAAAATAAAAGTAACTCCTTAAAAGAAAGAAAGAAAGGAAGAAAGGAAGAAAGGAAGAAAGATAGATAGATTGATTGATTTACTTACAGTTTGTAACACTTGGGGCTATCTCGGGTATGAATTGAAAATCCTTCACTCAACCGAGTATCTGAAGCAACGATGGAAAAATCTTCTCCAGCAATTGCCAATACAGTACTGATGAATTAAAGAATGAAGAAACGAACATTAATTCTTAAGGATTGCAATTCTGTCCCTTCAAACGGTAGTGTACCCTACAGGCCTATCTAGGTACATTTACTAGACATAAAAGCAGAATTCCAATGAAAGGCAAAAGACTGGAGGAACAGATTCCTGACTACATGTCATCCTGGAAGATCCCTAACCTACAGCCTAATGGAGCCCTCCCCAGTAAGCAGTTATAAGCCAGTGGGCAAATAAACCTCTGAAGGCCTCAATTTTCTCAGATGTGTAACCCAGAATGTAAACTGGGACGTACTGTTCCAGTACCTCACTGAGAAGAGCTAACAGGAAAGACACTGAATCACACCTTCATCATTAGTGAACAAAGATACTCGTGCAGCCAACACTGGTATTACAGAGCAATCTGTCTGGAGTCTTGAAGACCAGGTATTGATAGCAGTCCTACAAGCAAGTAGATTTCAGAAGATCTCCTTACCTGAGAGCTCTAGACAACATCATTAAATGAACCGGCAGTGTCTAGAGCAGTCTCCTCTGAACTGAAATATGCCTTATGGGGTAGGAGGCTCATGAGGCTCCCAAGGTAAATACTTGAGGGAAACCCAGTTATATCCAGGGGACACTTGTAAGATCCTTGGAGTCACCCCTCCCAATCCCACCACCAGTAACACACGCCTGTGCACACCTTGAATTCCAGCATTTGAGAGGGAAAGGCAGGCTCTGTGAGTTCTAGGCCAGCTAAGGTTACATAGTGAGATACTGTCTTAACTGTCAGGGGAGGAGACTCTGACCAGCCAAGCTGTAAGAAGAGATTGTGAGCTACCTACAAGTTGTGCAGAAATCCAGAGCCATAGCTTTTACAAGTTGTACTGGGGTGGACTTTTTTATGATACAGAAGATTCTGGGTCATCCTTGCTTCTCTAAGTATCTCCTGACCCATACTCCTGTCATAGGAGTGTGTGTGTCTTCCCAGGAAAAGTTGTCATACCATAGTCAAAAGCAAGCTTTTCTTTTCTTCCTGTACAATTTCTGATAATTTACTGAAGAGCCCGAGAGAAAAACCACAAAAGTAGAACCTAGATACTACTGTTGCTTTCTCAAGCAAATTACTTAACTTCTAAAAACTTCAATTGTTTAAAAATTTATGAGATTACTTAACAGTAACTATCTCATATTAGGGTGCTGCATATAGGGATTAAATGAGTTAACTATAAAGTCCACCTGACATTTGCCTGTTTGTCTAGTAAGTGAACAAGAACCATTATAGAACACAGTAGGACAGCACTATGTGATGACTAAGCACCTGGGCACTGGAATTACTCATGCCACTTATTAGTTGTGTAACACTGGATAAATTTTTCATGTTAAAATTGACACCTGTTGTGTTACAGTGTGAGAATTAAACACATAATTCACATAAAGTACCTAACATATTTCCTTATAGGAAATAATCATCTAGAAAACATTATCTACTATTTTTACTGAGGCAAGTTTTGCACAAAAACTCCAAAGCAAAAAAGAATGGCATTCCAAATAGCATGAACAGCAACAGAAAGAAAAAATATTACCACAGTCAGCTCAGGCAACTTAATTAAGGTAGTCATTTTTATGTTAACCAGAGACATACATACTCTTCACGTGATGGACTGTTATATAAGACCCCAAGTGCCAAGCTAGAGTTTAGAATTCTAGCAAGGAGTCCTGAAGGTTACACAGAATAAAAACGTCCCATTCCCAAAGTGAGGTTTTAATACAATTCTGACAATAATACAGTATGTGAAATGGGACATACTGCTCCAATAGGAGTGGTGTGACAGACAGGAGACAGGATGACAGGGGAAAGAAGGACCAAGGTTTTACAACTCCCTAGATGTGTTTGGTGAGGAAAAACTGAGCCAAGAAGGGTGATGGCACCATCACAAGGGGTACTTTCAAGAGCAGCAGTAATGGAAAGGGACAATTACCCTGCTTGTTTTGTTTACCAACATGAGTTATGGTAAGAACAGAAAATGCAGTTAGATATGGTTTCCCAAAGAGGCCAGAATTAAGGGGACTTTTGAAAAACGAAGTTATAGAAACAGACTTAAGAATTATGTTGCCAAGGATCGGGCACATAAAGTCTAAAGTGACAAAACCTGTTAACTACAAAGAGCATTTACTATCATGTTGTAGAATAAGAGGCTGCTTGCAGGGCTGATTGCAATAAATACTAAAAGGTGGGAAAGAGAAAGGAGAAAGGCGATCTTATAGACAGTTGTAAGTATGAACAAAGTGATGGGTAAGAAGAACCAAAGGAGGTTAAACAGTGAATCGCATTTGGAACACCAGAAATTAACACACCTTACAAAGTAAGTATTTAGTGTTCATGTGCAGAGTTAAGCAGCACACTGGAAAGGCAAACCGAAACTAGACAAGGCTGAGAACTCTATGAATTTAAAACTGGTTCTAATTCACACCAGCTCTATGGCCTGGGCTGTATAAATGCCAGGAGCCAAGAACTAAGACTATAAAATATTCACTTAACTGCTTGAAATGTACAAAAAATGGACCACCTTGAGTCTTCCCCAATCTATAAAGTAGTTCGAGTAACTGAAAGGAACCCGCATAGTACACGCATTCACGTTTGCTCTTCAAAAGGTACAACCAAGGCTAAAATCAACCTTTCTCTGTATGATCAACGTTCAACATTTCATAAAGACATATTTAACATTTTTGCTTTTCTTTCTTGAGACAAAGATTCTCTGTGTAGCCCAGGCTGTCCTGGAACTTGCTCTGTAGACCAGACTGGCCACGAACTTAAGAGACCACCTGCCTTTGCTAGCAGTAAAGGCGTTCGCCACCACCGCTTGGCTGGTTGGCTTTTCTTAAACAAGCCTTTTTTTTTTCTTTTTGAACAATTGGCTGTTTCAACTTATAATTTGATGAAGAATACTCTTGTAATGTCAACGGATCTAAATAAGAAGGAAAAACATCCCTTCGAATACAGCAGATGATTAAAATGCACAAGTAATTTGAGAGTAAGAATAAACACACACAAGGGTCCGACTGTCTTTAAGGCTGGGGAAGCAGCTCGGTGGAACTTGCCCAGCAGGATACGGCTCAAGAGTAGGAAAAAAAACAACCTTCACTTTTCATCCCTGAAATTAAGTCTGGTTAATCATGTTATTTTCCTCTTAAAATAATAAATGATCAGACGGCTCAGCGACAGAAAACAGCTACTCGTCTAACAACCAAGACAAATCATAACTTCATGTTTGCCCGTGGCTTTAAAAACGTATTCAAGCCCTACCAAACGACAGGCCATAGAGCGGAGGGTTAAGAGCCCGCCTTGCTAGAGCAAACGGCATCACTAACTGGGCTGCAGGCTACATCCCCGCCATTCCCACACCCGCCCGCCGCGACCCTAGGCTCGACCGAGGTGAGCGCAGCAGACCCGGGCTTTTACCCTCCGTTGAAGGCATAAGGCGAAAAACGCAGCTGCACAGGGCCGGCGGAGCCGTGAGGCCCCATTCCCAGCTCTCGGTCCCGGTCCGGGTAAGCGGCAGTAGAAAGCATCGCGCCTAACTCCTGCTGTCTCACGGCAAAATGGCCGCCGAGGCCGGTCCACTTCCGCCTCCGTCGCCCCGCCCCTCTGGGCTCCTCTAGCCTGAACTCGTCGTTGCTCTTGGAGGTCTACGCCTGCATCCCGCTAGCGCACGACTTGGACCCGCCAGTTCCGCTAACAGAGACCGCCAGCAGAGACCTGTTTTATAACCCCAAGAAAACATTTGGATTTACTCATGGAGGATTGAAAATTAAAAGTCTGACCATACCAAAAAATTAACTCGGATGCCACATTGGTGAAGTGGCAGTGTTTGAGAAGGGTTAGTAAGTAGTTCATGCTGCATTCAAGGCCAATCAGGATGCATAGTCAACCGTGTGGTGTATGCGGCCACGAGACCCAGGAAGAAATACTAGGTTTCCGTAGCTAGAATCTGATGATTAATATTGTTAACTTCACAGAATTTAGCATCACGTAGGTAAAAACCATGGGCATGACTGTGCGGGTGTTTCAAGAAGGTTTAATTAAGGAGGGAAGACCCAACCAAAATATAAGCGGCACCACCTCATTGCCTGGATTTCAGGACTAAATAAAGAAGAAGCGAACTAACATTTATCTATTTATGCTCCCAGTCTGTGGATGCAATCCAGATGTTCTGCCTCCCCGCTGGGTTGTATCCCCTCAAGCAGCAAGACAAAATAAAACCCGCTTCCCTTAAGTTGCCTCTTGGCAAGGCTTTGTTGAATTTTTCTCAATTCTCCAGTCTTCTGAGGTCTCCTGTACTTCCAAGAGAAAATGTTTCCTTTATGAGAAAATAGATATGCAGTACTATTGTACTTATTAGAGTCTGTGCATAATAGACAACCTATACAAGACCTACACACACACAACACACACACACACACACACACACACACA
>JADRCD010181654.1:0-46811 GCA_019843815.1 Montemys delectorum
CACACACACACACACACACACACACACACACACACACACACACACATGCACGCACGTGGGAGATGTACCTTGCAGCCTTTAGACCACACAACTAAGCCAGAGGAGAGCTGTAAGCCCTTTTGCAGGCTGCTGAGGCAGAGCAGAGGAACTCGAGGCTATGGCTGCAAACAGCTGGTAACTTACAAGCCCATGTACTGTTTTCTAGGCCATGTTCCAAGGCCTATTGGGTAGGGGAGAAGGGTAAGTCTTCCAAATGGGAGGGGAGGGGGATACCGAGCCAAGGTATGTGTCTACAGTTCAAGATTGAGTGATGAGGATGTCGTTCAGTGGTCGAGTGCCTAGCGTGCCAGAGGTACTGGGACGCTTCACTAAGCACAGCAGAACAAGCAACCAACCACAAGAAAAAATCAGTTCCCAAATCAAGATCCAGTGTCTGAAGAAAAGCGCCACTTGGTGGCAATGTTGTTCCCAAGGGTGTCCAGTTTTCCTCCTCAGGAGGACAGCGAGAGAAAGACTCCGAGGCTTCATAGCACACACCTAACTGCAGACCAACAAAGGTGATTATTAAACGTCCATGCACACCTCGCCTTGGCGGCCAGATCAAAAAGATTTACCGCACCACTTCTCACCCTATGGCAAGAATAGAAATGCAGAACGTCTGCAGAGGATTTAAGCTGTGTTGGGCAGAGCTGACCCTTAAACAGTTCCTTTCCATGTTTTCCCAGAGCATCAGGAAGGTGTAAGGCTGCTTTGGGGAGTCCAGCTCACATTTGAGCAGCACTGTTTAGAAATCCAGTCAAGAGCAGAGAGGACGAGAGATCTTGGCACACTCACAGTCCCTGCACGTGATCCATTCATGATTTCTTGACTGTGAGACTCACATCAATGAAAGTTAATCTCAAAAGCACGTAGTAACTCATTAAGCAATAAAACCAACTCCCCTCACTACGGCTGCCATATTTATTAGACATGTTCGTGTAAGCATGTTGTGTGTGGAGGTCAGAGGACAACTTAGTAAAGTTGTTCCTCTCCTTCCACCTTCTGGGAACTGGAGTCAGGTTGTCAGGTTTGTGTGGCAGCGCATTTACCTGCTGAGCCATATCCCTACCCTGACACTTTCTCTGTCAAGACAGCTTTCCCATCTTTGACTGGACTGGTCCTGTCAAAGACCAGGTTTCCCTCAAGGAGGCCCAGGGAGCCTCAGGTTCCTGTTGTTTCTTCCTCTTTCTGTCAGTAGGATTGGAGTGTGGCTCCACTCCACAGTCTCCTTGCTGTCTCACTTCCTGGTTCTCCACCCCCTAACTGCCATCACATCTGGAGAGTTCTTATTCTCTTAACTAAATCCCTGATCTCAGGAGCATGAATTGGCTTTATGCTTATGTTGTAGAAACTGTTGCAGGTGGCATCTCTGTTTTAATCCTTTTCTTCCCCAGAGCCTCTTTTTATTATTATTATTATTTTAATTAATTAATTAGTTAGCTGATTAATTACTTATTATGCATATGAGCACACTGTCGCTCCCTTCAAACACACCAGAAGAGGGCATCGGATACCATTACAGATGGTTGTGAGCCACCATGTGGTTGCTAGGAACTGAACTCAGGACCTCTGGAAGAGCAGTCTTTTAACTTCTGAGCCATCTCTCTCCCCCCTCCCCTACCTCCTGGCCTCTTAAGAATTATTTTAATGATGTCTTGGCAAATTCTTTGGTTGTTACTCTGTATGTATGTTTTGTATCTGTCCCTCTTAGGTCTAGGAATGAATGCCCTTGCATCTGGCATCCTTTGTAGTGTTTCTGTTCAGAGATGATCCCTTTGTGTCTCTGGTTTTTCTTTTCCTCTGACAGCTTTTTTTCCTATGGTGTGTCTGCTGCTGCACACAGCTTGCCTTCTGCTTTTCTGCTCTTGACTCATTAACCACTGAGATGTAGACAGCCTGCTGTGAAAGCCACCCACTTCTCCTTGCCTGTCCACTACCTCTGTCTTTTGTTCATCTAATCCTTTCCATAGGAAGAGCCTGTCTAAACCCAGGCAGGCAGCGCCGAAGCAGGCCACACTGATGCGAGGCCCCCACCCCAATCTCTTTTCTATTTCTCCCACATAGACATATTTTTCCAGCTAGCTTTGTTTGTCAGTTCCTCAGACTCCAGCTTAGATAGTCAGTCTCTCCAGTCTCTCCTCTGACTAGAGCTTAGATAGCCTGATCCCTCGCCAGTCTCTCCAGTCTCGGAGCTTACCCTCCCCCCTTTTCCTGGCTCTGCACTCATCTCCTCTGGGTGCACTTTAACTCTCCTGCAGTTGGTGGCCTCTCCACAGATATCACATGGTGTGTCGGCCTCCCCCTCTGATCCACAAAAGGATAAGCCAGTCACTGGTTCCTCTCTTCCCTCAGACCAGCTCTGCTGAGTCAACCTTTTTCTATCCACTACAGTGTGAATGTGGAGTCTGCTTCTCTTCCTTGGCACGCTGCAGATTTCTCAAGATGACCCACCACTCTTTTTTAACTCTCTGAGGTACACTTGGGTTCCCTCTCTCCACCTACAATGTCCCCATTGACAAGGCATTCTCTGTTGACATCGGGGGTGTTCAGAGATGCCCATCCTTCCCCTTGGCTTTCTACATAAGTCTCTGGTGACTCCTTAGGCCACAGGAAGTCCTATCCATCTCTGGTCAAACCTGTGGGCTGCATCACAAGCTCTCTCCAGGAGTCTAAGGAAGGATGTGTGGGCTCTGACAGGACCTCAGCCTGAAGTCAGGCCTGCTTTGCTTAGTCTTTCTTTTTTCTAATCTCAAGTCCTCATTTCTGGAATCTTCCCATTTTATTCTGGTTACCAGTGAGTCCTGCTGGCCTCCCAGCCCTCATTCTTGATCTCCCAGAACTGGAGCTCCAGATGGTGGTGAGCCACTGTGTGGATGCTGGGATTTGAACCTAGGTTCCCTGGAAGTGCTCTTAACCACTGGACGACCTCTCCAGCCCCTGTGTTGAAACCCTTCGGTGCTGTCTACCTGCATTTGCTTAGACTGCTGTGAGTGCAACCCCCTATCTAACCTCTGCCCACATCCCCTCTCTTCCTGTGGGACATTTCTGGTGAGTTCTGTTCCCATGTTGACTATTCTCATGGCTTCCTCTACCCTCTGCAGCCTGCCTGTTAGGACCTTCCCTGTGCAGCTGTGCACCTGGCCTTCTTTCTCCTCATACGGGGCTGCTTTGAAGCTACCTCTGATAGCCCATCTGCATATAAGGGGATGAGGAGGGACTGAATGAAAGTGATAGACATGAGTCACGGAAGAGGGTCTGGACTGAAGAGTTTTCCAGTTCTAATCCTGTCACGGGACTTTTGCTTTTGGTGGTGGATAGCAGCATAAAGCATATTTGATTCTGAAAATGTAAATTTAGTGCAAAGCTTTATAAAGTTAAAAGAAAAATGACTATGTCCCTTACTTCTATTTTTGCTTGCTTAGCATTTGGAAGTGAAATGAAGCCTCTTCTTGACAAACAGTACGAAGCCACGCCTTTAATCCCAGCATTTGGGAGGGAAGAGGCAGGCGGATCTCTGAGTTCAAGAACAGTCTAGTCTACATAGAGACCAGGACAACCTGGGCTACATAGAGAAACCCTGTCTTGACAAACTGAATGAGCTGGATTGCCCCAGGAAGCTCCCTGTGCTATGCAACAGGAACACAGTTGCTCTGCCTGACTCTGCCTCCTGAGTGCTGGTGTTAGAGCTATGTGTCACCACACCGAATCAGCCATTAGCTATTTAGAAAGCTTTGGGATAGCATCAAAACTGTGTATCTTACATAAGAACAAACAAACCATGAACAGAATATAAAGTCGCATATAGAGTTAAGTGACGAAGATCATTATTCATAGGAGCAGATGAAAATGTTAACCTTGGCCTTGTAGAACATAGGTCTTTGGTAATTTCCCATCTGCTGCTTCTTTTTTTTTTTTTTTAACCGTACTGTCCAGCGTTTCTCATCTACCCATTAGTTTTATAACAAAAGTAACAATAATACTATCAACAATATCCTTGGAAACAAATCAACAATTGTAACTAGGAGGAAAAAATTGCAGCTATTCTAAGCAGGCATGATAGTTGGAGGGAAAAGGGGAGTGGGTGGGCAGGTCTCCCACGGAAGCTTTGGGGAAGCATTATTACATGACTGGCCCTGCCTCCACATGGTTTCAGAATGCTTCTAAACCCATGAGCTGCAAAACTGGGAAACTCAGATGAGCTCTTCGGAAATTAAGTCATTCTACGATTTATTGCTGTGGTTTACCTTGAATTGGTTATAATTTCTGAAGCAAATGAGAAAAGCAATATTAGGATGTAGGAATATTATCACACAGCTCTGGGATTTCTTCACTTCGCATGGCTGCCAGGCCACTGCCAGGTCCAATTAAGAGTCTACAATTCGAAATGCGCTTACTCTGTGTGCGCGCGCCTGGCGGCGGAGGGAGCCTTTTCATCTCACCGTTTTCTACAGGGCTTAAGGGGCTCCATGGCCTTGAAGGCCTCCTGGACTACATAGTAATTAATAGCTGGGAGAGCATGGGAAGGGGAGTTGCGAGGTCTCAGAGCTTACAGAGCTCCTTCTACGTGACACCGACTCTATCCCTTTCCTTCTCCATACCTGCATCCTCATTCTTAGGAGAAGAAATTAGACTTGGGGCCCTACTAGCTTTAGCATTCCCTGAGTAGACTGTTTCTGCATTCATGGTGGAAAACAGTCCTGTTTAATCACCTCGAGCACTTTTCATGAATGTGTTGTATCATTTGCCACCTACACTTGAATCGCAATAAAAGATCAAGTTGAGTAGAAGTCATCTGAGCTTCACTTTGTCCATCTCCTGAGTCTAGACTGATGTCAGGCATTTAGTGTATACTCAATACTGAGCACACCAGTGAATGTGTCTCAGGAATTGTTGCCTGACGTGTAGCAAAGCCGAGTGGCTGCAACGCCGAGAGCTCCTAATGGCTACAACGCTGAGTGCTCCCACTGGCTGCAACACTGAGAGCTCCCACTGGCTGCAACACTGAGTGCTCCCACTGGCTGCCTGCCCATCTCCACCACTGTCTCCTAGGCTCTATAGTCTGTTTGTCCTGAGATCCTTCCCCTTTTAAATCATCTCACCTTTTTTGATTTGTCTATAACTCTACTAACCTATAAACTTGACAGAAATTACTTAAGGGTTGAGTTGGAAGAGAATAGGAGATCGTGTAGGTGACCCATGTATAAGGGAGATCAATCCATTTTCATTATGTTTTACTTTCTGAATGACAGAAAGTAGACATGATGGAACTATCTGACATAGAAAGATGAGATGAAGTTCTTGCCCTCAACAAGCTTAGGAAGTAGAAGCACCAGGCAGCACTGTGTATGTGTATATGTGTGTGCGTGTGTGCACATGCATATGCGTGGATGTGTACATACATGAAGGTAGGGCAGGTGGATGGGTTAAAAGTCTGTAGAGATCCTTAAACTTACTCTCTATCTTGTCCACCCTATTCTGGAAAGTTGAAATTCAATGTAGGTCTACAGACAGAAGTGAGGAAATGGCTACTGCTGTGTTCCTCTCAGCTCCCAGAATACTAGCAGCCAAATAGAAACATTTGGATAGATTTGACGACCGTTTATTGAAGAAGCCAGAGGGCTTAGAAATACTCAAATACTGACATTGAGCGTCTCCCCACCAAAGCACACCACAATGACACCTACCAGAGAACAGTCCTGCTCCTTATACAAACATCTGGTGTACCCATGCATGCACACACCCCCTCAGCTTCAGAGAAGCCTAACAGAGGTTAAAACAAGGAAATACAGAGGATCTGGAGTGCACACAAAGCCACATATAAGCAGGACACACTACAGTGTGCTTTTTGCCTGGAAGAGTTAAAGGGGGTATTGTATCCATGAAAAAAGACTAGCTTGGTTGACATCAAGCAGTCCGTAATGTGCTAGCATTCTGATAATGCCAAGGATAGTTTTTGAGATGGTAGAACAAGAGCATAAAGGATGGAAAATGAGAGAAAAATTTAAAATATGAGAGAAATGATCAAACAAGTTACAGAGTGGAAAGGAGTAAAGTGTAAAGAAGATTTTCCATGATTGAAGAGCAAGAGCTGCGAAATTGACCCGACGTTTCAAGAGGATGATAGGAAGAATTAAAGCCCCATCCTGGAGCCCGGAAGTAGGAAATATTTTACAAAAGGCCATCCCAAAGCCTTCTGAGGCCAGAGGAGAAGGAGCCAGGTGAGATGCAACAAATCAAGTCCTTCAGTAACAGCTGACTTCAAAAGAGAATGGCAACTCTTTTGAAATCTCAAACAAATCTCAACAAAGAATGGCGAACTCCTCCAAAATTGAGAGGAGGAGTCCTTCTGCTCCTGGGGTTCCTGGTCCAGATCAGGGTAAAGCTGACAGACATCGTCAAAGCAGCAGAGTCCCACACGCCCTGTGTCCTTCATCCACAAGCGTTCAATAAAAAAAAATTGGTTCTTGCTTTTTTTTTTTTGGACATGGGTTTTCTCTCTGTGTAGCCCTACTGCCCTGGAACTCACTCTGTAGACCAGGCTGGCCTCGAACTCAGAAATCCACCTGCCTCTGCCTCCCAAATGCTGGGATTAAAGGCGTGCGCCACCACCGCCTGATTTATTCTCTATCTTTAAGAAAAATTATTATTTTTATATGCACCCACTGTCTGTTCTTTATCTCTGCCCCTCCCCAGGCTTCAGAGAACACAGAGCAGATGTTGAATTTATTACGAGTGTTATGGATAGTGGCAGCCACTCCACCATTTCTTTCGCACTTCTTTGCCTCTGGAGAGCCCACACAAGTTGTCAACAGAGATAGGCCCAGGAGGGCTAAGCAGGCAGAGCCTTCACCCATGGAGGCGACATTCCTGCTAAGAGAGAGGCCATCCCAGCAAGCCTTGAGCTTGACCAAGGCTGTCTACACCATGACTCTGTGCCTGTGGGAGGAAATTTTCTGCATCACAGGAAATGGGGAAAGGCTATGAAAACGCCAATTGACCTTCAGAAGAGGCAGCAGAGGTGGCTGGGGAAAACCTGAGATTAGAGGGAGGGACAAAAGCTGTGAGTTTCTCTGAATGCCTCAAGATGGCCCAGCAAAGCACCTACTGTCATAGGACACTAGAGTGGTGAACATCGAAGGAAACCAGGCCAGAGACCAGAAGTAATTGTTTTCACAGTGCAGACTGTGATCAAGCCTCAGATGTTCAGATGTGGGCTCACAAGATGACCCTTTCTGATCACCATATCCCCTCCTGCTCCATTCTGCATGCACAGTCACATGCCCTCTAGACATCCTTGGCTACTGCTCCCTAGTCCGCATGCCTGTAAAGCACAGCTCCATCTTCCCTTACTATTTGAACCTATTTTGCAGACACTGTTGGCCACTAGAGAGCAGCAACAGCTAGGAGTTAGAAAAGGAAACCACTAACTTGCTTAGCAGAAGGCAGGCTCTGAAGAGATTCCTGCCCAGCTGAAGTACATCTCTAGTTCAGGCAGAAACCACAAGGAAGCCATTGTGTACCACAGCTGGTGTGTACCAGGTGTTTACTGTCTCTTGGGAAGGAATTCCTAATTAGGAAATGAGCAACCAGAGACTAGGGCAAGTTGTGGGGTCTGATTATAACCTTAGCGTGTGTGAGCCAGGATGCTGCTGCTGCTGCTTCTCCTTCTCCTTCTCCTCCTTCTCCTTCTCCTTCTTCTTCTCCCTTCTTCATTCTCCTCCTCCTCCTTCTCCTTCTTGCATTCCCCCCTATGGCTTATCCTGGACTAACCCACCCAAATCTCAAAATATATTTGGACAAACTAGATGAGATAGTTATACCACTCTGGCAGCATTGTAAATTACTAACTCTTTCTTCTGTCTGCTGGCCAGCCCCGTGCTAACCTTAGTCCTCATTGCCAACTGAAGCCTTTCTGTCCGCGCTTCTTTATGGGATGCTATGTCTACTCATCTCAGAGTGTAGGCCACTTTACATGTGGCCCCTAGTCTGGCAGCACATCCTGGAATTCTGGATCTCCTCACACTCCCAACTTGTTCGGCTTCCACCTCTCCAAATATTTTCTCTACTTGGTTTCTGGATGGTGCCTTGGATATGTCCTGGTCATGTCTGTCCCTGGACTTGACGATGGGCAGCATTCCAGCGGAGATAGTTTTCCATTCCTCTTTGCTCCTGGAGGTCACGGTCCCTATGTCCTCATATGTCTTACATTCTTTGATGGACATCTTTATAGGGGGATTCCCCGTCCTGAACTACTTTTGGAACATCTATAGACTTTAACACTTAAGACATAAGTCATGTCCCACATTTTAGATGAGTTGTGCATGTATGTATATTATAAAACTATATTCTGGCTCAGCTACTGAACTATCATTTTTGTGGTGGATTTTTTTTGGGGGAGGGGTTTAAAGATGGAGTCTCTCTATATAGCCTAAACTTTGGTTGTCCGGGAACTCACTACGTAGACCAAGCCTTGAACTCACAGGTATCCACTTGCCTCTGCTTCCCAAGTGCTGGGATTAAAGGTGTGCACCACTATGTCCAGTTTTATAGTGGATTATTAACTTTATCAATTTTCCCCTTTTCTATGGTACTGTTTTAACAATGGAGCTGCCTACAGCTCCATGATTTGTTATCATTAAAAAGAACTCTCTCTCTCTCTCTCTCTCTCTCTCTCTCTCTCTCTCTCTCTCTCTGTGTGTGTGTGTGTGTGTGTGTGTGTGTATGCATGCCCGTGTGTGCATACATGTATGTACACACATTACAGCATTTACTAAGAGCTAAGGGGTTCTCATTGTCTCATTACAATTTTTGCCATTTTGAGTTCTTCTTGTTATAAAGCAAGTCAGTGTTCCCACTGCCCCTGCGATGCACCTGCTGGTGGTGATGGCTATGGGAATCGGTCAGGCTAAGAGCCATTAAGACAACATGGTGATTGAGAATCTGGGTTTGAACTCGGCAACTCTGGGTCTGAACTGAAGTTCTATTACAGACTGGATATGTTGTCTGGGAAATGTTAGAGGTATGCCTGTGGTTTCTCCCCAAGATTCAGTTCCTCACTGAATATGCCCCACTTGAATATGAAGTGCCAAATTAATAGAGGGATGTTCATTGAAGGATGGTGTGAGGGAGCAGTTGGAGGCACCTGAATGGCATGGCTGGTTGAGTCTCTGAGGCTGCATGTGATGTTCCTTCTAGGCCAGCCAGTACCTGGTCCTGCTAAATAGCTCAGTGGTGTGGAGCAGCCAGGGCTAAAAACATAGGATTTTTGCCTCCATTCCTTCTGACAACCATGGCTGGGTATCGACCATGATGGTGGTGGTGGTGAGGTTTTACAGAACAGTAAGATGCAGCTCCCAGCAGAACATTTAAACTAGACTTAAGACTTAACAACTTTGGCTACGGGAAAAGTCAAGAGTGTATACCCACCAAGAAGCAGGGATGGGGGATTTTATTCACTTTTAAATATAAGCCAATTATATCAAACAGGGATTGAGAACAGACAGATCATTTCAGGGAGGGAAGAGAAAATTTGATTTAAACATATTTAAAATTTCATTATTCATTTCTTTCCTGTGCTGCTTCCCCTGGGTTTTGAAGTACACTGACTAGAGTAGACCAGCTTGGCTTGAAACATGTCCTAGATGGGATCATGAGTCAGGGAGGGAGGGTTTGGTGATAGAAATCCAAGGCTCTGGGAACACCCTTGATGCAGCTGAGAGTTCCCTGAGATAGTTCTCAGAAGGAGAACAGATTCTTTTATATCCTTGCAGAAAACCAGAATGCTCTGGGCCTCCTTTCAGCATCTGGGAGGCCGAGGAAGCTTTTAGTCAGGGATGGCCAGTGGCAACAGTTTCAGAATATATCTAGTATCACATCAGTGAGGAAAGGGGTGTCCAGGTGGAGCCCAGAGCTCGAAAATAAGAGAGAGCATGTCTACCGTGGGCTCCACTGTGGTAGAGCCTTTCAGAGAGACTGGGCTTCAGGGAAGCAAAGGGGCTCCCTTAGGATGGCACCAAGCCTTGGTTGGACCCCAGACCTATCTCAATGGCACAGCTGAGCAGTGACTAATGACACACCCATGATAAAGCTGGAGCCATCTTTGAAGCAGGTGCAGCTCTGCCTTCTCTCTCAGCCTCTGAAGAGAACTCAGGCCAGGGCATGCTGCTCTTCTGGCCAAGGGCAGGGGACAGAGGTTCTCATCCATTGGGTTTTTATAACATTGCAGTGTCTGTGTGGAGTCCTGAGACTTCTACATAACTATGGATCATAGCTATACAAAGATTTATTTTTCTTTTTATTATCAGTCATGTTGTTTAAGCAAGGAAAGGTGTTCTATACAGTAGAGCAGGGGACAAGTATAATAAGAAAATCAGGATTCATTCCCTCAGCATAAAATTACTACATTTCTGCCACCAAGGCCATAGAATTTCCCAGGGTCTAACACTGACCTCAGGCTGTCCATCAAAGGAGTGAGACCACAAGGAACCCCAGGATCTGCAGAGTCTTACTCTTTGGTAGGATTATTGGGTAGTATAGAGCAAACAGATTTTAGGTTATGTCGGTATGTGTAGGAGCCTTTCCAGGGTAACATGCTCTGAAACAGAGCAAGGCCATAAAGAAAATGCTCAGATTCCTAACCCCTATGTCTGACGCTGTCTTCCACCTGCCTCTCTGATCTTAACTTTTGCCCTGAAAACTTACCATCTACAGACCCAGGCACACAATGGCCAATCCCTGGATTTTCATGTGTCCAGTGGCCCTTTCTGCCTGGAGTATTCTTCTCACCCAGTGCCAACCTGAGAAGCTATCTTGCTCTTTTAGGCTTGAGTTCAGTTTCCTTACTACAAGATTACCTCACGTATATGTTGAAGAGATGGGTATGGAAAGCTTGCTCTGCAAAGGACATGGGAACTCAGCACCAAAGGGAAACCCTTCTGTCCACCTGGAGTTTGCATTGAGTAGAAACAGTCAGAAAACATGATACACAGGCAAAGTCAACAAATGTTAGTGACAAGTGCTGAAGGGAAGACACACAAGGGGGCGCTGTTTATGGACCATGCTGGTGTGTGATGTGGAGGGTACAGAACTCGTTATAACCTAGGGCTGAAGAACTGCCTCTGTTCTATTTGTTCTCAGGCACCTTTATGAAACTAACATGCGCTAGGCAGTGGTGGCACACGCCTTTAATCCCAGCACTTGGGAGGCAGAGGCAGGCGGATTTCTGAGTTCGAGGCCAGCCTGGTCTACAGAGTGAGTTCCAGGACAGCCAGGGCTACACAGAGAAACCCTGTCTCAAAAGAAAAAAAAAAAAAAAAAAGATTTATGAAAGTAACATGAGCGCCGTCCCTGTTACGGCTTGTATCTAGAAAGCCTCCATGGGCTTATGTTTGAGTGCTTGGTCTCCGGCTGGTTTCGGGGTTGTAGAACCTTTGGGACTTGGGGTTTTTGGAGTAGGGTAGGAGTAGGTCACTAAGGGTGGGCATTTAAGGACTGCCTCCACCTTCAGTCTAGCTCTGTGCCTCCTAGCCCAGTCACTATGGGAAGAGCTCTGTCATATTTTCTTGACACCAGAGCTACTACCATGCCTTCCCTGCCGTAGTGGGCCATACTCTCTGACACCGGGAATCAAAATAAACTGTTTGTCATTTAAATTGTTTCTGCCAAATATTTTGTCATAGCAACAAGAAAATGGTAGCACTTACTATAAGCTTAGGAGACTGTAATACAGTATTTAGTACATTGTATACATTATGCTATTTATTAAGTTTATATTATATTATTTATCTCATGGTGATATTTACCAGAAGTTTAGGTACCTAGACAGTCTTTTTTTCTTTTTCTTCTTTTTTAGGGGGTGTAGGATCTTACTATGTAGTCCTAGATGGCCTGGAACTTATTATGTAGCCTAGGCTACCCTCTAGCTCACAGAGGTCTGTATGCATCTGCCTCTGTCCTAGGATTAAAAGTGTGTGCCCCCATTTTTAGCACAAGCGCAGGCGCCTGGCTACAGAATTTAAGGGCAGGGCTCATGCAAGTGTCTGATACTGCCACTTATTTTCTGTAACTTGAACTGGGGCCCCTTGAGACTGTATCTTCAAACCCGCATCTGCTCATTCAGTGTTTCCTGAACTGAAAGAAAACCCAGTGACAGAACTCAGAACGGTGTGCACCCGGGCCCATGGCTTCCTTTTAGCTTCCTATCCCTTAGCCCATTCTCACATTTTACTCTTCTGTCTGTGACAGGCAATTTCTTCATATTCTCCTGAGATAATGCCATCAAAAATTAATTTCCCTTCTACGGATTACTTCTGAATGAGAATTATCTTTAATCAAGTAACTTTAAAAGAGTTTAATCTGTTATAAAAATTCATTTGCAGAGGAAGTACAGCAAGCACCAAAGGTGCACTGCTCCCAGACAAACACATAGACAGGGCCTTTGACATTCTCTTTCTGTTCCCCTCTCTCCTCCTCCCTCCTCCCCGTCCTTCCTATGACTCCCCTTCCCTTTCTCTTCCCCACTCTCACAATAGACTCTATGTCGCTTGAATGTAGTCCAGGCTAGCCTTGAACTCAGGGTCTTCCTGCCTCAGTCTCCCAAGTGCTGAGAGCACAGGCAGGGACCATCACAAGCAGCTTGACAGCTGGTAGAGGTTGCCTTCTTCTCCCCTCCTCGTTGCACTTAGCAACGGTTTCTGGTGAGAAGAGGGTGGCTGTGCTGATGGGGGACTTCTGAGGTTGAAAGATAGGGACCTGCCGTTCCTCCTTGCTCTCTTGTATCACTTGCTTTGAGGGAAGCCCGCCGTTCTGTCACGAGGACACATTGACAAATCTACAGAATCCATGAGGCAAGGAACAGCCTACTGACAAGACCCCAGCAACTGAGCAGTGATCCTCAAGCCTACAGGGAGGGAGCCCTGCTGCTGCACTCACCCCGCCCTCAGGAGAAATCTCACATAAGAACTGCTAGCCAAGTGCCACAGAAAGTTCCAAATAAACGTTTTTGCTTCAGGTCTCTTAAGTTTTGAGGGAATGTGTCTAAGTGAGACTGCATGACCTACGGCTGATGCTGAGGAAGCTAACTATCTGTTTTTCTTCTCAAACGGAGGAGACCTGGGTCAGGAGACTAAGGACTGGCAGCTGAAGTGCCATTGCTCTTCGATGCGCTAGAGGAGCAGTGTGCCTGGGACAGCCATGTAGAAAGCAGCAAGAATGATGACTCCACCCCCACCCCGTCCTTGTGCTGCTTCTGCACATTCTGACAACAGGGTCAACAGCTGAGCTGCAAATCCAAGCTTTGGCTGGGAGGTGATGTTCAACTTAGCAAGAGCTACCAAAGCACACAGAGGAGAGGAACAGAAAAAGATATATCCTTTTCATGGGTATGGTACTTTGTAGCTGTGGTGGTTTGAATGATAAATGACCACCATAGTCTCAGGCATTTTAATACTTGGTCCCCAGTGGGTAGTGCTCTTTGGGTAGGGCTAAGAAGAGTGAGCTTGTGGCAGAAGTATGTCACTGGTGCGTGTGTGTGTGTGTGTGTGTGTGTGTGTGTGTGTGTCTGTGTGTGTGTGTGTGTGTCTGTGCTTTAAAATTTCAAAAGTCTTGTGCCATTTCCAGTTTGCTGACTGTCTCCTGCTTTCAGTTTCGGGTGTGAAGTCTAAATTCTCAGCTTCCTGTTCTAGCCACCATGTCTGCCATTTGCTACCATGTTATTCCTGTCATTATGCTAGGTATCCCCTGGGACCACAAGCCCAAATAAACTCTTCTGCAAGATGCTCTGATTGTGTCATCTTATCACAGTGATAGAAGCATAACTAATACAGTAATCAACAAAAGGCTTCCGTGTCTACAATTTCAGTTTACTCTCATAATACTCCACTTCCCAATTGGTAGGCTGAGTATCGCAGAGCTTACGTGATCCACTCAAAGTCACACGGCCGCTAAGTTCCAGCGTCGAAGGCCAAGCAATGCATTCTCCGCTGCTAAATTCTATTTCCCATTACTTTCAGATGCCTTCCTGATGATCCGCGTACTCAGCCACACACACTAGAGTAGGTGGACTAAGGGCTTTCTGTGACATGGCTGCAATTTCCTGTATGAAAGGACTTCCTGGGACAGCTGATGACAGTGCAGGCTTGAGGCAGTGACATTTATTGCCTGAGTCTAGTCCCTTTGTGCTCACAAGTGAGTGGACCAGGATGAATGACAGACAAATGATATGGCCGAGAGCACAAAGATGGTTACCTCAACTATTTCCCATCTGTCAGGAATGTGAGGTAGGAAATATTAAGTGAACACAGCATTTACCTGAGGAGGAAAAGGTTGCTCTGGGGAGGAGAGAGGCCAGTGGGGCCACAGTGTGCTATTGCCAGGCTCTAGGAGATCACAGAGACTAAGCAGAGGGCGAGGGTAGAGTGCAAAGCCTGCATGTGAGATGGACAGATGGCAGAGAGACAAGATGGAGCGTTGGCTGGAGGCTTTGCTCCATGCCTTGTGGATTCTTGGTAGGGCTGCCTGGGGAGAGGAAGGTAAACTAGGCCAGCAAGCAAGGCCCCTCTAACTGTCTTGATCTAGGGCCACTCAATAGATACAGGATCCTCGGTCTATAAGTTCCACGGTCACAAGTTCCCAGTGCCCATGATGTCTGCTTTGCTTGCATGGATTCCTGGTAAGATCTAACCCAAATCTGAACTGTCTTCGGAGAGTTCTTTTCCTAGGGATTAAATGTAACTAACTCAAGCTGGCATGGCTGATGTAAAAAATGTAAAAACCAACTGGGTGCTAATAAGGCGTTTTCTAAAACAAAATACATATACACAAAGACCTACAAAGAGTCTCACAGTTAAGCAATGCGAACTCTCCCAATGCTTAAGACTGCTTGTATTTCATGAAAGGAAATGAGGTCTACCCTGAGAGAACACACTGTGACTGGGAACTCACTAACTGTTGTTAACACACAGCTCCAAGCGGTACTAAGAGGTGATGATGACAATCTGTTCAGGGTGTTGAGAGTAAATCAAGGAAGGACAACTTGTGAACACACAGTTGGGAGCTAAGTGGTATAGTGAGGGAAGCAGGCTCATGAACCCTACGTGGACATTGTAATGGACATAAACTAGTGTTTCCTGAAAGACTGTGATTAGCTAAAATGGTGTCTTCTGAGTGGCCTTTGACCTACCAAAAGATGATTTTCATAGCTCCAGAACACAGATAGTGTCAGGAGTTCTGGACTGAAAAGAAGGGCTCTGGGCATACTAGCCTAGTTCTATGGCATGGACAAGCAAATCTATTTTCTTTTCTTTTCTTCTCTTTTTATTTCTTTTCCTTTCCTTCCTTTTCTTTCTCTCTCTCTCTCTCTTTCCTTCCTTCTTTCCTTCCTTCTCTTTTCCTCCCTTCCTCTTCCTCTTCCTCCTTTTCTGTTTAGTTTTTTTTTTTTTTGAGACAGAATCTTACATAACACAAACTAAACCTTGACCTTGCAATGCAATTAAGGATGGGTCTGAACTTCTGATTCTCTTACCTACAACTTCTAGATTGCAGAGATTACTGAGATGCACCACAATGCCCAGTTTGTTCAGTGCTGGAGATCAAACCAGGACTTCATGTATGTTTTGCAAGCATACTCTACCAACAGAGCCTCACTCCCAACTCCACGATGAACAATTTCATCTTTTCCCCAGTTATAGTTACCCCATATTATCAAGCAAATGGGTTTATTTAAAGATATTTAAGGTAATTATAATTCTAAAATGGTCTAATGTATGATCAGTCACATATCCCACATGTGGCTAGTCATCCACTAGACATTCTCATTAGACACCACAGCCATATTCCCATTTTATGTCTACCTTCCCCCTCCTCCAGGACACAGGGTTGGTTACTTGGTCCTAAAGGAACTCCAGTGAATGACTAAAAATAGAAGAGACTTCACTGAACAGCTCATTTCTTATGTCATTTACATTTAAAATAAATCAAGGTTGAATGGATAAGAGTATACAGTCTACTCTTGTCATCCTTTCTCTCTTTCTCTCTTTTTCTTTTTTCTTTCTTTCTTTTTAAAAAGACTTATCTATTTGTTTTATGTATATGAATACACGGTAGCTGTCTTCAGACACACCAGAAGGGGGCACTGGATCCTATTTTTACAGATGGTTTTGAGCCACCATGTGGATGCTGGGAATTGAACTCAGGGCCTCTGGAAGAGCAGTCGGTACTCTTTACCACTGAGCCATCTCCCCAGCCCTTCCTTATCTCTTTCAAAGCCACGCTGGGATGCTTAGTTCCCTTCTCGAAGGCTTTCCTGTAGAATTGCCAGTGGCAATACCTTCTTCTTTCTTTAACACCCCACTAAAGTTGGGACATAATATCCACACCCCCTCCATCCTGGTTCAGTGCTGCTCTCTAAGCTGTCTGCCTGCTGGGAGTTAGGCAGGTGCATCTGGGACAGGGGGAAGGGAGGTCAGTGAGGTGGATGGTCACCTGGGGGGCAGTGACCACAGAATTATCTTCCTCATCATCTAATGGACACACGGTGCTTTAAAGCATCCAGCCTTTCTCTCTCAGTTTGGGGAGGGTTGGAATTTCAGAGGATCAGAAATTTTGGAGAGAGGTGCTCAGAGAGTCTCCAGAAAGCACAGGCAGCCTAAGTGAGGGGTGGGGGTGGGGTGGCAGGAGGCTTATGGTGCATTTTAATGTCCCCAACACGGATGTTAAGGAGAGTTTTCTTTAAAACCCTTCAAAACCATTTTAGAATAATTTTGAAATCCCCATCTGATGGTCTCTCCTGGTTCTTCTTTCTCTGGCAGATCACACCCCACAGTGATAGCCTTTTGGGCATCGAGGAGCTTGGTGTCACCACCCCGCCTATGACAGCATGGGAGGCTAAGTGGAGTTTGCCTCCAGGTAGATAGAGGGCCTGGGTTCATTACTGGCTGTTTCTGGATGATTTTCTCATCTATAAAACTAGAACACTGGGCATCTGAGAAAATATTTTCTAAACATCTTTAAGCTCCAACTCTGTGTTCTGAACCACAGCTTCTCCTGTGTGGGGTGGGGACAGAGAGTGCCAAGGACTCTGGGCAAGCGAGTGGGCTGTCCTGAACTCTGTGGCTTTGCTTCAGGAGTGTCATCTTGTTTTTTTTTTTTTTTCCCCCGAGACAGGGTTTCTCAGTATAGCCCTGGCTGTCCTGGACTCACTCTGTCGACCAGGCTGGCCTGAGACTCAGAAATCCGCCTGCCTCTGCCTCCCAAGTGCTGGGATTAAAAGCGTGCGCCACCACCGCCGGTGCAAAGCTCTTCTTAAAGAAATGCAGGGATGAACCTTACCTCCTCCTGGTCTACCAGACAGCATGTCCTAGCTCTAGTTTAGATTTCTCTCAGGAAAAATTCCCTTATAGAAAGTTCTTGTGTCTACATTCAGTGTCCTTGTCCCCAAGGACACCTAGCATTGCTTTCGGAAATCATCCCAACTGTTGACTCACTGACTCCCAATGTGGCCACATGTCCTGGTCCTCCAACCACATAGCACTACTCAGAGCAACAACATAGGTCATGTTGACTACTTTGGCCAAATAGCACCCCCCCCCCCTCTCTCTCTCTCTCTCACACACACACACACACACATTATATAAACACCAGTCGTATTAAATGTGATCCCTCCTGGTTCTTGTCAAGGTCATGAAAAATCTTCCCACCCATTGCAGGAGATGGCATGACGAGGCTCACACACTTCCTTTCTTTCTTTTTTTTTTTAATGTTGTCATACCCTCACAGTTGTCAAAGGTTTGCGAGCTATTTAAAGCCAGCATGCTGGCCCTTCTGCTTTGAAGACACATTGCTGCCTGACACCTCAGTGAGCAGTCAGAGGTTTCTCATTGTCCACGGCTCCATTTTTGATTCTTCACTGACTTCTAAACCCTACATAAAGAGAAGCTTCTCATCAGCGACCATCTTGCCTACTCCTTTCTGAGGGGAGAGGTCACGGGATGTGAGCAAGCTCGAGCTCTTCTATCCTTTGCTGCCTAGAGAACCAGGTCCATGTCTAAGCCTGTGCTTCATGGCTTGGAGAAGCCAGTCTTCCCAACTTTCCAATGCATCCGCTGTATAGATGGAGCCTTGGCTTCAAAGCACAGCCACCCTTACTGATTTTTAAACACACTCCACATTTCTCTCAAGTCCTTGTCCTTTACCATGATGTTTCCTTACTCTGGAATAAGTAAGTATACCTTCCTCTAAACAACACAGCCAGCTCCTCTAAGCTCAACTCCAAGGCAAAAGAGACTTCCCTACAATCATCTCTTCTGTAGCCACCCCTAGATGTGCCACCGACACCAGCAGGCCATAGATTTTCTACCTCACTCAAGTCAATCAGGAGACTAATTCTAAGAGCTATCGGTGACAGTTGGGTGACAGGGTCTTAGGAAGGCAGATAGGGGAAATTTAGGGATGCATTTTAATCACCATCATCATCATCATCATTATTATTATTATTTGTATGTATGTTGTACATACATATGTACATATGTACGTATATACATGTTTTGGTATATGGCCTGCATGTATGTCTATGTGATCCATTGGAACTTGAATTACAGACCGTTGTGAGCTGCTATGTGGGTCCTGGGAGAGCCGTCAAATGCTCTTAACTGCTGAGCCATTTCTCTAGCCCCTACTATTTTAATTTTGATCAGGACAGAAAAAATGAATTCAAAGGTATCCTGGGGGAGAGAGGGAAGAAATACCACAGAATTAATCATGAGATCACCCAGCAGCAGTGTCTGAGCCCAAATTGGCTCCATCTAAGGGCCCAGATAAACTGAAATTCACTGGGGCCATCCCAAAGCCATTTTGGAAAGTCAGATTCTGCTGGTCTAGGTAGAGCCTAGAATCTTCTAAGAGAAAAGAAAACTAAGAGAAAAGAAACCAGTCTAACAAGCAAATCCAGAGAAACTAAGAGTAGCCGATTCTGACTTAAGTTTTGTGAGAATAGCTGTTTTTCCCTAGCTGTGCTTCGTTTTGTGTATTTTAACATCTATATTTTTAATGTGGTCATACTGAGTTTTTAGTTTTATTGGTACTTCTAGGATGATGCTTTTCTACTTGTTAAATGATCCCAACAGTAGTTCCTGGCAAGAGTTCTATATTCTATAGGGTTGCTCTGGAATCGCAAAGCTCCCCTTTGAGTCTTGATGAATACCAATCAACTTTAACTTAAGTTTTGATTTCTTTGCTTCTTCTGTGGTGCTAGGTTTTGCACTTGGAGCCTTGGGAATGTGCTCTTCCACTGAGCTATGTGCCCAGCTCACTCAACTCAATTTTACCCAAAAGAGACAGCTCCTTACTTTGTTAGCTGCTAGCCATCTTTATCTAGCTTTCTTACTGGGTGGGACCACTTACTTGCATTTTTTCTCCTAATGCAAAACTTCTGGAAGATTCTTAGCTTCTGGCTGCTCAGAGCTAACAGTCAAGTCTTGTACCCACTATCAACTGGCATGGTCTTTATGTATTGCTTAAGATTTATAGTTCTTTTATACAATTTACATCTGAATTTTGAGTACGTATAGTACTGAAAAATAATTTATAGTTCAGTTAATGTCTTGGATCTACTTACATTTATTGTGATTCACAATATACTTAGGTTCCTGTCATTTCTGTTTGCAGTTCTTCTAGTATAATTTTATACTTATATTTTCCCAACATAAAAATACATACTTTTCTAACAAAAAGTTAGCTCCTACTATTTTCTTCCTCCCTCCCTTCTTCCTTCCCTTCCTCCCTCCCTCCCCCTCTCTTTCTTTCTTTCTTTTTTTTCTGAGAGAGATTTTGACCTGTAGCTTCTGTGGTTTAGCATGCCTTGAAACTTGATCTTCCCATCTCTTCAGGACTGGCTTACAGATGTGAGAGCAACAATTGCTACCCTTTACCCTGTTCTTGAGTCAGTCAAGGATCTCATCTTCTTGATCTCCTTCCCTCTAAAGTTCTCCATTTCTTAAAACAGTTGTCCTCCCATATCTAGTGTGTATCTTTCCTCATTGCTTGTACTAAGTATTTAATAATATTTGAAAACATATATTAGTATTTGTTATACTCAGGATATCTTACACCTAATTCTTCTTTCATATTTAATTTACTTTTTTTAAAAATCAAGGACTTATAAGTATTATAATTCTAGGTTCTTTTATGTCTGAAAATAGCTTTATTTTACCTTCATTTTTAATTATAGTTTAGCTCAACATAGAATTCTAAGTCATGAAGGTTTTATGTCAGCACATAATCTATTCCTCTCAGCCTCTGTGGTGGGGGAATACACACACACACACACACACACACACACGCACACACACGCACACACACGCACACACACACAGATCCATGAGCACACATATGTGCTCACACACAATGTACACACACAAACACATATGAGCACACACGTGTATTCATATACACACATACAGTACACATACAAAGCACACAGACACATGAGGATACACGTGTACTCACACACACAGTGCACACACAGACACATGAGCCCACACATGCATACATATACAATGCATGAATAGTAATAAAGCTTCTATTACATTGCTTTCGTTTGCTAGCTTGACTCAGGCATACCTCCCCCCATTTCAGACATTGTACCTCTTACATCTACAAGTCCAGCATGTGCCATTTTTCATATCTTCCAGGTTTCTAGCCAGCCTTTTGAATGCATAAATATGCCCAATAACTACATATACTTATATTGTGTCTGTTAATTTTAACTTCTTTGTCAATTCAGAGTTATGTCAACTAATTACTGCCCTCCTCATTATAGAACACAGTTTCCAGATTCTTTGCATACCCGACAATGTTTTATTAGAAGCTAGGCATTGTGGAGTTTGCCTTATTTTACCAATACTTTTATATTCCCATAATTATGCTTCCTCCCCGCCCCCCAGACAGGTCTTTTCTGTGTAGCTCTAGGTGTAGACAGGCCGGCTTCAAACTTGGCAATCTGCCTGCCTCTGCCTCCCAAATGTTGGAATTAAAGGTGTGTAATACCAGCTCAGCTCCCTCATGACTATTTTTTTAGTTTTATTCTGTGATGCAGTTATATCTTTAAGTCTTGTAGACAGAACGACAGCCATCTTTAGCTCTGGGCTTGCTATTACTCACTGAGATAACTTATACACTCTGACTGATGTCCCATAAACATCTTTTGGGCCTCGGTTCAAACAGAGGCTACAGCCACTCCCTATATCCAAGCCTAGGGACTCAACACAGAAAGCTGGGCTGCTTTATAGGACTCACCTTGCTTCCTACCTCTCAGACTTTGTGTTCATTTCTGATGTCAATTTTCTTGAACATCATTTCTCATATTTTGTTCATTAAAAATTGTTTCAGACAGAAAACTATATCTGGTCTTTGCCTCTCTATCTTGGTCAGAATTAGAAGTCTCACATCTTTCTCCCACAACTTCTCTTATTCTAATTTGCTACTCCATGCTTCATATAGGTGGTGCAGCTCCAATCTGAGACTCATGATGCTCAAAGAGCTTTGGACTTTGAATTAACTTTGGATTATGTTTGTTTGACTAATCAAATTTGTACAAATATTACAAAATCCAAAACTCCAAAAACAAACAAACAAACAAACAAACAAAACAAACAAACCCTCCAAAGTTCTGGTCTCTAGTATTTGGATTAAAGATGCTCAACCTGTGTTCTGACATTTCTTTACCTCTTGGGGCTGTTAGTTCAGAAAGCATTCTGCTTTTTCTAACCAACCAGACTTCCTTCTTCATTCTCCTTCCTATGTATCAAAGATGTCGTACAGTAATGCATTACCGACATCCTCAATTCCCTTCCCAATTCTGATAACTTTACCCAAGAGAATGCATGGCAGATTCTCAACAGATTTCATAATGTAGTTCCTCCCTCTAGACATCTGACATCATTTTTAATGTTCCTATCCAGATTTTTGAATGTATGGAATATAATCAAAACTATATTTTTATGTCCATCTGTTAAATCTAACCTCTTTGTCAATTCATAGTTCCAGCCCAGTGTTCTCACTGTAGCACTATCTGGATCTGCAGACAATTTGAATGTATTTCTCACTAGAATATGCCTTGGCTTCCCAGTGGCCCCAGAGTTAGTCAGTATTGACATACTCGTGTGATTTCTAGGACAGGGTCACAGCATGGCTTATAATGGAGCAGCATGGCATTTTGTCATGTTCTTGCAGTGAGAAGAGCATCCTTTGAAATATTAGCACCTTTGCTATGAGAGATTTAACAAGCTTATGTTCTTTGTCATGAAGCACTCCTTGTGTGTAGTGCCATGCCAACAGAACATTGTACAAGTTATAAAATAGGTGATGTAACAAATATAGCTCTCACATATCAAGACAGGAGACCCCAGAAATTACTTCCCTAACTGGAAAAAATTTTGACATGAACAAGAAGAATTTTCATTTTTATATACATTTTACAGTGTCTATATAGACACTGAAAACTGTACTGATCCATTTTATATAGAACCTGATATTCATAGACACAGTAGGAATTAAGGCAAGACAAGGAGCAGAAAATAATAGAAGAAACATGAAGAATAGCATTCCAATGAACACATTTGAAATTCACGTGCACAAAACGTTTGTTGAATACAGGCAAAATTTAAATACCTATGTGAGTCAAAATGCACATATTGAGCTATAGCTAAAACAAACATTACCCAAAAGTATGACTGATTTGAAATGGTAAGGTGGTTATTCTGATGTTTATAAAATACTTGTAGCTTCCTAGCTTCTGGATCCCATTAGTTTTCCTGCCTTTCTTGTGACTGAGTAAGGACACAGGGTTAATTCTAGTCATTAATGTTGAGTCATTTCCCTCTGAAACATTTAATTGTAGATATGGGAGCCTTCAGAATCCTCTTTCTGTCTGGGATGATAATTGACAACTTTAAACCTGACCCATTAGCAAGATTCTGTGATGGATAATAAAACAGAGCCCTCCCTGTTGATATGAACATGTCGTGTTAACAGAAAACACATTCTTGTTTTAAATCATTAAAAGACAATTTAAGGGTGGCTTGTTACTACAGACTAACTTGAGTTTTCCTTCCTGATACATCTGCTCTTTCTCTCTTCTCTGCATGGGATTGCCCTGGGATGAGTGTTGGTAAGAATTTAGGTACACTGAAAGAGTAATGTATAGTTAAGAGACAAATGAGATGGGGATACTCTAAGATGAATGCCAATACAAAAATCAATTTTGGCAGACTTAGTAGATTTTATTATTGTACTATCTCTACTGCAACGCTTATTATTACTATGCGGTTGTTCTTTTTAAACAACCCAAGGGCTGTGGCCATTACACATAGTGATTCATTCTTGATGCTGGATAGATAGGGAGGGAAGAGAGATGATTCCATCTCTTAAACTGCTTAGGCAGATGCAAGAACTATTCCTAACCTGCATGGTGTGAATTTCATCCTATGAATATTTATATATGTTTTCTCTCCTAAAGAGACTATAGTTCTAGCTAAGGATATTTTATATCTCTTTTGTGTACTCTGAACAGTCCTAACACAGGAGACATTCAAGCTGACAGCAGCTCTGTTCTGTTAGGGAGCCACTACTAACGATCTCTTGGGTGGACTCACAGCGGATGGATGGGTCTATTCATACATTTTCATTTCCTGAAGCTCCTGGAATGTTTACTGAGAATGTCAGCACAGGAATGGGGCAGGGCAGAGAGCAGCACCTTTGTAGTCAGCACTGTGTTACAGTTCTTCTGGCAACTGATGTAGCAAAGTAAACCAAATGAGACACATTGCTAACCTGGCTTCTTTGAACACCTGCTTCATTCTGGGTGGCATGTTCTGTTAGGCTTATTTTCCCATTCACTGCCTCAGGCCCCGGGTGCTTTTACTCTTCCAATCTTCTTATTCGGCATTCTTAATTAGAAATGATCCACTGAACCGGAAGCCAACTGGGTTTAACATTTAAAAAACTCAGGGGTTGATAATAGAATAAAATGTACTCTGGGAGAATGAACCCACATCTACCCAAGTTCTCTGAATTGTCATTGGCCAAATCACACTGTTGCTTCCTTCCCACATCTGATTGTCCATCTGGGATCCCAGCTCACTCACTCCTATGGTTAAGGCTCCTTTGATTGGAGTGCTCTGCTAAATTTCCCTGTCTTATCTTGATTCTGGATTTAGCTTCACCTGGCAGATCCTGTCTTAGAGACCCACTTATCTATGATGTTGTATGGAATTCAAGGCATATGCTATTGGGTTTTGCCAAAGATGGCATTATTCTCCAGAGCTCCTTCCTGTTCCACAGTACTTAGCCCCTGGTCTGCGTGCTAAAGGTGCAGAAGAATATTCTTGTTTGTAATTCTACACATTAAGGACACTGCACTCACACTGTACACTATCCACTTGTCTCACAGTACCTATAATGTACCTGACAATCGATTAGCTATTGTGGATAGAGTGATGATTAAGAAGGGGAGGGGAATTAGACAATGATATATTGTATATATGTATGAAATTGACAAAGAATAAAAGTTGTCAAATAACAAAATTAATTTAATAAACATATAGCAGACCTGAATCCCTTTCCTCACAGAACTCACATTATACTAATCTGCAATCCAATTACTTGCATGACTTAACATGGACTCTAGCAGGTTAAACCTGATTCTTCATCCAGCTAGCAAGCAAGTTCAAAATGATTTTTGCAATTCATAAATGAGGTCTCAATCATGCTCAAAATTGAATTTTTATCAGAACAAGCTAAAAGATGGTTGGCTTGGTATGGTTAGAGCACCCCCAATAAGCATATATATTGAGTAAGGAAAATCGAAAATAATCACTTCACACTCAATTTCCTATAACAACAGGGAACATTTTGTTTGGCATTAGCTACTTGGCTCGTGAATCAGGACCTGAACTGGGATGCACTTGTTCCATGTAGCCTTTACCTGGTGTGGCTGACCAATTTCATATACAGTTGTGGTAGACAACCTCCTAGGCTTAGTCTTGCAATGTGTTTCTCAAGCCACAAGGCTTAAAGCATTAGCTCTTTCATACAATAAATGGGAGTGGGTGTGAGCTGGTGCCTCGTTTCCTCCTTATTTGGCCTCAAGCTCAAGGGCTTGCCTCTGGAGACAAACTGATGTGGTAGTGAGAAGAAGTCAGATTCATATCACACCAATCCATTGCATATGTTAAACGAGTCCTAAGTGGGATCTGGGGAGAAGACATGGAAAAGGTGTGTTTCTGTCCCAGTGATGAGTGAGCCGCCTTCCTGTAATTAAGAAGCCAACTTTATGCTGAGTTGTCTACTGTTTGCTTGAGTCTAGAGAGTGGATTCTATTAGGATCCCAAGACCCGATCTGGAATCTCTACACCTCTTTTTCAGTTCCCCTGAGGTTCTTTTCTGTTCATGATCAAGCAAAGTGGACTTTGTCTTTGACTTGGTGACAAGCCCTGCTGACAGACACTTCCTGCTGCTACCAAGTGGATATCGATGCAGCCAGGTGGGGCCCTACAGTCTGCTGGAAGTTGAGGGACATAACCAAAAGGAAACTAAAGACAAAACAAGTACTTTACCACACCTCTCAGAGTTTGGAAAGCTCTTTTGAACTGTCAGACATATGAACAGAGTGCTCTATGAGTTCTGAGTTCCCAGAATCACTTATGACTTAGACAATACCTTGATGTATTTCAGTAGTCTAGTCATATGAACTGGAAGGATGTTATAGCCCCATAAGTAAGGTGCCTGTCACTTAGAGCGAATCAGATTCCTGTGACCTAGGACACATGGGAAGGGCTCCCCTTGACTGCTGGCAGAGCTAGGAGAGCAATATGAGGTTCTCACACGGCCTCTAGGATATCATTTTGACTCCATTAGGGACATGAAGGCAGAGGAAGTGCTTGCCTACAAACCTCTGCATGCAGTGCTGAGGATGGACCCCCAGTGCCTCATGTACACCAGTCAAATGCCTACTACTGGGCTCCATTCACTTTCCTCCTAGACATGATTGTTCCCCTCCAAGTCTTCAAGCTTTGGGGTGTCAGTAATGAACAGAGCTTTCTAAAACCTTGTATGGGTTTCTAGGAAATCCTTACCTCACCCTGTCCTGAAACACAACCTCATTGCCATTATCCACCTCGGACTCTTTGAATTAACTGCATTATCCATGCCCCTCTAACCGTGCTGGTTGCCAGAACTTAAGTCATCCCTTTACTCCGCTCCCCTCTATATCGCTTTGTATTGCACATCATGTGCCATCACCTGGCATCTTACATATTTTACCTATATGTATTTCCACCAGAACATAAGACCTACCCAGGTAGGAATTCTTACTTGTTTTTCTAGAACAGTACATGGTACACAGTAGGTACTTGAGAAGTATTTGTCGGATGAGTAGGTGAGTGAACATGATAGAGAAACCCAGTTCTTGATGAGAGGCACTAATTACTAGGTATTCTTTTATTTTGTAGATAATGACCATCTCATTTACTCTTGGAGGCTGTAGGCCATTCCCACAGTCTCTTGGTAGACTTCCCAGGTTCTGTCTCATAATATCACTCTGTAAGAAACCCTTGACATTGTTTCATGTCAATGTTTACTAAAACGACTAAATCCAATGTCATTACTGGCATTAGCCTATCTCAACCCTCTGCCCTCTGTACATTCTTTTTATAAAACATTTAACCCAGAAGTCAGCTATTGAGATATTTTTGAGGTCTTGGCATGACAGGAATGTGGCTGTGATGATGGACACACAACCAGGTTAGCAATACCAGTAGACTCATTGCTTTTTTTTTTATTTTATTTTTAACTATTTCACTTTAATTTCTGAATCCCTCAGCTCTTCAGAAGCCAGAAATGCTGAGGTAATGGCAATATGTCCTCTCCTGGAAGCCTCTACTCATGTCTGGCCCTTCACTGAAGCCTTTTACTGTGATGTCAAGCTGTAATGTTATCATTTTTATTCTGCAACACCAATCAACCAATTAAACATTGCAAAGGCTCCTTCTTTGATGATGTGCTCCATTACTAAGCTTGTTAGCATGGCATTTCAGGCTAGGTAGAGAGTGTGCCTAGGTGACCTGTGATGGCCTAGTTTTGAAGATGATTATCTATAGCTTTTTGGCAAGCATTCTGTTAGGTTTCAGAAATGCTAAAGTATGAAGCAACGTGTCAGAATCTTCAACCCTGAAGGGAAACACAGAAGAGTGAGCAGCATGGCGCCTCCCACATTCACTCCAAGCTCCTAGCTGGCCTTGGATGAACCAACCATAGAAACCAGACTTATCACCACCTCGCTCCTCTTGAGGCCAAGATACCTACATAAGTCCTCAGGAATCTGTGAGATCCCCAAACAATACATGGAAGGCTATATTGATGGATTACCCTCAAAGTATTCACTATACTAATAATATATAAATTATTTCTCTGTCAACTATATTTTAATCCCTATCCACCGTGAGACATTTATTCACCCAAATGCAGGCCCCAACCACCACTTAGCCAGTACAGCCAGACCTATAAACTTAACTTAGTTCATGGGTATGGGAACCACTGAATGGTCACCATCAACAGGCAACAGAATCCCTGGATATCCTTACAGATAGAATAGCACTCCTTACCCTGCCACCCTGGAAACTGAAAGGCAGACATATGGAAACTACTCCATCACTGCTATTTCCAACTCTTCAAAGTCTCTCTGTAGCTACTGATGGTAGGCACAGCTGTTTTACCATGTCAGTGGCACACTTGATGGTCACTGTTAGGCCTGGATAAAGCATCTATGCTACAACACTTCCTCCAGGACCTGGGTAGGTTTGTAGAGCTGGAAGAAATAGATTTCAAAGGACAAACCTGACAAACTTACTTCAGAATCTTTACTTGGAATTCCATTAGTGACAAAATCCAGGCTAAAGAAGAGTGATGTCAGAGCCTGGGCCTCAGGCTGTGGCCACTTCCCTGGCCCAGTAGAGATAGAAGGCAGGTGTGGTCATGGTCACCAGAATTACAACATCAACTTTCACTTCTGTATCTAGTTTTGATTCCCTTAACCTGCCTTTCTTTCTAGATTGTGAAACTGGAATTCATCTAAAGAGTTTACATCCTCATGAAAAGCTATTACTGGTCTACAAAGCCTGTCTCATTCTTATATATTTGTGAACACATCGTGTGTGCATGCACACAAGCAAATCACTCCCACAACCACTTTGTAGGATCATGGTCTGAAACAACAAAGCTAGATGAATCCTGTGCATTCCATTCTCTTCCACAACCCAACTCATTATCTGTTCATTCCTTGTGTTATGGACTAGCATTTTTTTTCCAGAAATAGTTATTTTCTTAGTACACTTTGGAGTTAATCTCACCAACCATACATTCACACTGGATCTTTCTTAAATGTCATCTGTTTCCTCTAAGTACTGTATATGTATGGGCCATGGTATTCCATCTCCATGTTACACATGTGGAATAAGTCTGGCAGATGCTAGATTCCAGACTGCTCTTTATATATTGCCTTTGAGCTGCCAACACATAACCATCTTTGCACATGCCCAGAGCTCCAGGCTGGTGTTTCTTCCCTAGCTCAATGTTCTCTTCAGGTATAGATATTTCCTAATGGTATGTCTTTTGACTTGAAGCTGAAATAACTCAACAGTTCAATTTTTAAGAGCATATGCTGGATAGGAAGAACAAAAATGGGGAGGAGCATCCGTGGACTAAGGTCCGTGCCTTATGAGTATTCCCAAATGTTTAGAGTGGTTCTGTTATAGATTATGCTCTTCGAGGAGGGAATTATCTGTAACTTGGTTCTGTATTCTGTTCATTAGCCTTTATAGGGCCCGAGGCTTTATAATGTTTATTGAATAAATGAGAGTCCAAGAAACAATATGTATAGGAGGAAGTTTTCATAACACCAGAACACTTATGAGACAGAGGAGGGAAAATTGAAATTAAAATTCTGAAGTCCACGGACAGAGCTACCGCCTGTGAGGTTCAGTGGGGATCCAGTCTTCCGACATGAGGAGTTGGTACTGGAATGTTTGAGAATATAACTAAAACAGCAAGTACTAGGAAGGGCGATTTTATCCTTTACTTCTTTTTAGTAGGGGGCCAGGTTTGAGTATCCAAGAATGCAACATATGAGCCATGCAGTTGAAAACACATTCATTTTTCTGTATGTGTTAGTGATGGAGAAAATGTTCAATTATGTCTATTAATGGAATAGAAGTGATGGTACATGGAATCAAGATGCCATTTCCATTTTTCTTTGGAAAGTGTGGTGTGCGCTTTCCCCTAGCAGGTTTATTTTTGTAATGATTAGTTCTAGCTCAGGCTATTAGTAAAATGAATTAGTATTTCTGCTGTACAATACCCAGTTTACAGTACAAAGAACTAACGCAGGGCTCAGAACTTGCCACAGTTAATCACTCATGTGGATAGCCTTCTTACACTGAGTGATTTTTTTTTTAAAAAACAAATTAAAAGCAAAAAACATATATGTCCTGGAGAGCAACTTCCCAGGATGGAGCTTCAGCTAATATAATGGAGAGTCATAGGAGGAGGAACTCCAGACCCGATTAAGGCCACTGAAGCTTTTCTACCTTGGCAGGCCATATGTCTCTTTGTGTATCAATTCCATTATCTGTGTTCTGTGTACTAGGCTCATTGGTAAGGAGGAAGTAAGAGTCCAGAATGGCTTGCAGACATAGTACAGCGATAAAATACAGAGTGTGTGTAAGAAAACAACAAAATATCATTGTCGCCTCTCATTCTGGATGAGTGCCTTGCTTTACTTCCTGAAGGCTTGGGACCTTGGGCTTTGGCTTCTGATACATATTCCATTAAAAAAAAAGTTTCACTTCTTAAGGATTTTACTTTTCAAGGGCAGCTACTCTGATAATGTCTAGTACACCCAAGGAACGGGTACACCATTTCTTATGGAGTTGGCTTGTCTTAATAGGCAGTTCCCCTAACTCCACTCACTAGAGGATCTCAGAGAGTGGTCCTTAAACCAACAGTATTAGTATTACCTGGACTCTGGTAGAAATGCAAATTCATGTGTCCACTCCAGATGGACTGAATCACATAATTCCGAGAGTGGGGCCCAGGATCTGTGTTTCAACAAGTGCTTAAGGTAACTGTGATATATATCAGACTCATACGTATATATGAGTTTGAGAATCACTGCTTTAGGCCAAAGGAGAAAATGGAAAGTTAGGATCTGAGCATTCAGATGTGGCAGAGAAGGTGGCTTAGGGTCTTTTCCAATCACATTATATAACTAGCTATTTAGATCTGGGTACAAAGTGACATGGTACGTTGTGTTAAGGACACTTCTCTGTTACCCATAAAGAGAGCAGACATATCTGCAGTCTGTGCGTTTATATGCATTATACACAGATTAAATATGTATATACATGTATATATGTGTTACATGCCGATCTGGCACATCAGGTGCTCTTAGAAATGCATCCCTACCCCTGCCATGTTCTGTTTTCCCTCCTTGATTTATTTTCTCTGTAACAATTACTGCTTCTAATATGATGCATTAATTCTTTGTGCTTTGTCTCTCTCTTCCGATGAGAATATTTATCTTCTGAAGGTGACATGTTTTATTCCTTCATGTCCTGTATTTGGCCATACTACCCTGAACATGTCCTCTTATCATTCATGTTCCTAGCTCTAAGCACCATGCCTAGCACCTACTATACACTCAGTAAATATTTGTTGACTGAATTGACTTCTTGCTCTGGGAGTTAGAGAGACCCTGTGGCACCTGTATACCCCCTAATCTGTCAGTATTACACTACAGCAGGAAGCTCTGCCTTACAGTTCCTGAACTGGGCTCTGAGATAAGCCTGCAAACAAGGCTCTTGCCAGCGCCATCCTCAGGAACATAGTTCATCATTTCCAAATGTACCCTTTGGGTCTCGCTAGCTATGGGGCAGTGTCTTGAGTGCCATGTTCATATAGCTGTCTGGGGGCTAGTATATAGCTATGCAAAGGAGACACACTAGGGAAACAATAATATAAAGACAGAAGTCAGGGTCCTGGGTTCTAGTTTTTACTCTGCCTATGAGTTGTCATATGCCCTTAGGCAAACAGCATTATCTGCCTTGGTTTCGTTTTACTAGTCTCATTTCTTCTTGCAGTTGTTACACATCTGTTCATGTGTTGTCTGGCTAAAGCATGTTTCCTGAACTGGTAAGTTCCATGAGAACAGGGTCTATTGGCTCACCTACTTTTTAATGCCTAGCCAGCAGTTGGAGGCATTTCTTAAATATAAGGAGTAAACAAATCCCTGTGGGAACTAACTGATGATTTCAACCAGGCAGCAGGAAAATAGATATGTGTTGCAGAGACCCTGACCTAAAGAGATCTCTAGTCATAGGGAAGAACAGAATCCTGGTTTGCACTGGCCACTGATGCAGAGTGGAGGTGGCCATGCCATAGAAAGCTCAGGCCAGCCACCTGGCTATCAACCCCACGGCTTGGAAAAGCATGGGTATAGCAAAGACAAACTGCAGAATCACAAGTCTATTATTTCTAGTGTTCAGATCATTAGAAAATAAACAAAACATGGTTGACCTCTCCGACTGGCTGTGAAAAACCCCAGGAAAAAATTTGGTGGCTTCTTAGTGTCTGCCATGAGAAGTATGCTCAAGAAATGGAAGTCCCCTTGTCTGATCCTGCCTCTGCAGCCCCTACACAGACTTGTTAGCTGATGAGGTTCTAAGGATCCCTTGTTCACCAAGGACTAAACCCTATAAGGCTGTAACTAGCTCATGGAAATGCCCTCACCAGGCTTGGCTGAAGGGAGCATTTCTCAGAATATCTACTTGGGTCTTGCAATGTGCTATGCCTTGATATCAAAATTTAAAAATAAAAATTAACAGTTGAGGATCCCCTGAAGGTGCTGAGCTACCACTACATGGGCCAAGACCAGAGCTGACTTGCTTGTTTTGGGGTACCTTTGCCTCTCTTTACCCTCTCCCTCAATCTCTCCCTCCCCGGTAGAGAGAATTTTACTCCTGACTCTTCCCTACTCATTCTGCCTTTCCCCCATTAGTCTCATCTATAGATGGTCATTCATCTTTGTTCTGGAAAACAAGTTCTGTTGCTAGGAAACCAGAAAATAATATTGCTGTGGTTGATAGGATTCTTATTAATGACTGCGATCGAAGGTGCGCCACAATCCTGCCACAGAGACAGACACACTCTATGCATCTGTCCTCAGCTTGACAGGTCTTTCCAGAAAGTGGGAAGGCAGAGAACTTAAGGGCCTCTGAGCTCAGAAGAAGGTATTTATAAATCACTGTATATCAACAGCCTGCTTTAGAATCATTTTATTAGAACACATCCAAGAAAGAGACATGTGGAAAAGAGACAGCAGCAAATCTCAATCATGCAAACGCCCATGTTAGGTTCTCCATTGGATTTAAGTTCAAGTACAAAGACAGTCCTTCCTGAGCCAGGTGCACATCCAGAGAATGACACTGTGCATCGCGAACAGACACCCTTCGCAAAGTTCAGAACACTGAACAAGCCACTTTCTCACAGTAAGGGTGTGAGACACATGAAAGTGTAAACTTTTAAGGACCCTCTTCCCTGCCCTCCCCATCACCCAGCCTGGGAAGTGAGCCCAACTTCGGGACCTCTTAGAAATAAGGTTTAGTTTATTGAAAATAAAGCAGTGGGCCTTAAAAAAAGGTTAGAAAATGAGTGTTTTACATATATATATTTATATTATATTATATTTATATCTATTTATATGAAATTGGAATCATCCCTGCCTCTTGCCTTGGTGTAGGGGTCGGAGTGGGGGTGGGGCTCCATGAAACTTTCTTGGGGGTTAGGGTTCTTTCTCAAATGGTATGGAAGCTGGAGGACTTTAAAAAAATTTATTATGAAAAATTGGAAACATATACAAAAGTGCGAAAAGTCTACTGAACACCCATGTACCATCTAGTGTCAACAACCATCAACAAGTGGCCAGTTGGCTTCATTTAGGTCTTCTTGCTTTCCCCACCCCACCCCACAGGATTGTTTGAAGTAAATAGGACTAGAATGGTGTGGTCTTTGCCCCAGAGACCTCAGAAGGGAGTGGCAGGGAGGCTGCATCAAACAGCACTGCGTTGAAGGAGTGGCTGCTGCCAGCACTGGGGAAAGGTTGGATTTGACCCTCCCCATCTGTATCTCAGGCCCGCCCCCACACATTCTCATGATATAGAGGAGAGGAGCTACAGCATCGGGATAGCCTTGTCCAGATTGGGAGTGGGTCACTACTCACAGAAATGTTCAACCTGAAGAGAAACTAAAACCAAATGCGCCCCGTTATCGCTACCCTCGCTACCCTGTCTACGTGAGTTACAGACTTTTTGGGCAGAGAGGGCCGATGTGGGGTTGGGGGTGGGCGTGGGAGTGGGGTAGAATCCCTGGTGTGTCAGGTTGGGAGCTGGGGAAGTACATGGGGCCCTGGGGCCTCTTGGTAAATCCCTGTTGCCCCACCATTTTGGACTTTGGATCGAAGCTCAGCAACCTCAAAATTGCACCCAGGAGAGAAGCAGGGAGGCCGGGGTGAGCCCATGGCCCAGGTGGGCAGATTTTGCTTGGAACATGTTGCCCTCTGAGCAAAGGCTGCACCCCATACCAGCCCTGTCAGAGCAGTCTCAATAGAGTTGGGTGATTGGAGTCCTGGTGGGAGGTCCCAACGGTGCCACGGCTAACCCGGTGAGCTGCAGGGACAAGTCCCAGGCTGCGCGCTAAACGTAAGTGGAGAAAGGATCTCCAGGTCCCAGGTGCCACCGAGGAACAAGGTTGCCATCCTGTTAAGAAAAGGGCTGGGCTCTGTGATTTGCATATGACTTTGCAAAAATCTGCATGAGATCCCGTAGCCCTTTATAGAAAAACAGTGTTAAACCATCAGTGCGACCTACGCCTAGTAACCCAATGCACAGACTACAACCTGCAAGACACAACCGTTCTTTCAGAAGAGTATAGAGAGGAGGCCGAGCTGGGTAAGAGCTCCCTTAGTCTGAGGGTTCAGCAGAGTCTAAGCAGGTCCAGGATCCAGAATAGGATCATTGACTGGTCACTTGATGCCAGAACTCACATCCGTCTCTTTTCAACTTACGAGACCTCCCCCATAGACCAGTCCTGCAGTGGCTTCTCAATGTCTTGGACAAATATATAACAGGGGAAGCAGGAACAGCGTTACCAGGAGAGTAAGTAAGGCCCTCCTGGCAGAGGTCTCTTACACTTATACAATATCCCTGTTATACTTTTCTTAAACTCTTTCAGGGTCCCACACCCTACCAAGCCTAGATGTAACATTTAATTGAGAAAGGGAAATATAAACAAGGTTGCCTATTCCTGTAGATGTTTGACAGCAATGGGTTTAAAATGTGTGATTTTTGTGTATGGCTAGAGCCCATGACATGCTGCAGCCTGTAGTTTTCCTAGGGTATGGGGCTGGTTTGACCAGACTACAAGGCAGTCTGAAGGAGTAAATTACTAAGTGGGCTAGTGAGTGTGGCGGATTAGCCACCCAGCGTGACTATGAGACAACGGGTTACTGTTTCTCTGAGGAAAATGACAAGCTTCTAGTCGCCACTAGCAGGGTGGGGTATTTTAAATGGAAATGGGTTCCAGGGAAGAGAAAAGTGCAGTGTCTCCATTTCAGATTTGACATGGAATACAAGGCTCCCTCACACCTGCCCCACAGAAATGGGAAATACAGGTCAAAGCTCTCCCAGTCAGAATTTCAGCAGAGGAAAGGAAACTTGAGCAGCAAGCTGAATGGTATTTATTCTATCTGTCCTGAGCTCAGGGAAGGTGGGAGACACTCCAGATGGTAGAGGGAGAAGAGATTTGTAAGAAAGCCTGGAGCTGTCTACATGCGCATGGAAGTCACTCAGGGTCAAGCCTCTCGTGTGCCCAACTACGTCACTGTAGTATAACCAAGGGCCCAAGAATATGAAAGCACACTTTTCTCAGTCTAATGTTGCCCTGATAGGAACGAAGGAAGGGGCATGTATCAGTGATCCTCACTTGATAGCCAATAGTCTCATGCCATGTTTGCTACCATTCCTAGGCTAGTTAATATATGTGTTATAAGGCCTATAGAATCTATCTCAACGGTAGAATTGGATAATTTTATAAACATTGGATTTTGCATTCTGTTGCTCTCTATTTGCCATCACTAATAGTTTATAGAATTTTGAATCTCTCATGTGCCAGAAAGCTGAGTGTTTACATGCATCGTACCACATGCTTGTGTATGTGGTGGATATCGTTGCCCTCATTTGGCAGACAGAGGCCTGGGGACGTCCTGTCCAGAACGTAAAACTGGAAAGTAGATGGCTGAGGTGAGCCCTGAATTAAAGTTTGCCTGTATTCAAAGCTGTCCTTTAACCACTGGTATGTGCTGACCCCAGTCTACTAGATGATGACTGGACATATGTATGGCATTGCCTCACATATGGGCCTATCTTATATCCTGGGAGCTAGCTGGAAGTGGCTTGAGTAATTTTATTATACATACCATTAGGGTCTATAGAAAATTCCTTATACCCTTTCAACCTCATGCTGTGAATGGCTCTGTACATTTGCAAATCTTATTTGAAGATGGTTTGATGTATAGAGACATTCAGGAGTAAAACCCACACAGACAGAGTGAGTACATGCTTTTCTAAGAGTCCTGAGAAATGCACACACCTGCCCGGGAGGACGTGATTGGATATGCCCAATAGGCGTGTCAACAGAGGAGTAACACAGATGCGTGGCTTTTAATTCTTTGTTGTTGTGAGAAAAATATCTCACCAAATAGCCTAGGCTGACTTCATTGCCTCAGTTTCCCAAGTCAGAAAGCTGGGATCATAAGTGTGTGCTACAATGGCCAGATGCCTAGTTATTGATGATCCTGTTGAGATGACTTTAAAAAAAATCTGACCTAACGGAAGAACTGGTAGAAAAATATATTTTTTTTAAAGATTTATTTATTATTATATGTAAGTATACTGTAGCTGTCTTCAGACACACCAGAAGAGGGCATCAGATCTCATTATGGGTGGTTGTGAGCCACCATGTGGTTGTTGGGATTTGAACTCAGGACCTTTGGAAGAGCAGTCAGTGCTCTTACCCACTGAGCCATCTCACCAGCCCAGAAAAATGTTTTAAGTGGAGGAATAAATGCTACTGAATTTTCCTATTGGAAAAATATCTATCAGTTTAGAATTTATAATCATTTCACATGTAATCATCCTATGCCTTTGGCTTTCCTGGGCACAAGTACAAGGGTCAGGGTTTAGACATACTCCCTGGTGAGTGGAAGAGTTCCCTGAATCCTCAGCCATAAGGGTTTTTCTGTTTGAACGGCTCTTCTGGACACCGAGTTGGCAACACTTTGACTATATTTGGCATCTTCCAGTGTGTCCGAAACATTTATCTTTGGCATTTTCCATATGGGGCAAGAATCAGGAGGACTCACTTTATAGGACTATGACTTTTTATCAACTGGATTTGCTTGGCATTTTGGGGGAGAGGTTATGTTGAGATTTCCTTGTGGCTCTCCTTGTCTTTTTTTTTTTTTTTTTTTTTTTGATGGTATTGGTGCCTTCATATAAATCTTTCACTTGATAATACTGTAGGCCATGTCCTAATATTTGACTCTCATAATGAAGCTCCCTGAGGCATGGTGAGATGTTCTGTAGTCACTGTGTACGTGGGAGATAAGGTTAAACATCCAGGGAGATAAAGACAGCCACAGACAAAGAACATATTTATTTAGGTGGTAGCTTTATGTGCATTCTTGTTCCACAGACCATGGCAGACTGTTAAGGGAATCTTAACCACAAATTGCCAGTCGTGTTGTCTACTGTAATTTATCTGCCTATGTAGTCTCAGGGCTTTGTTCTGATGGATTAGGAAGCTTCTGATGCAGGGATGTGCCTTAATTGCCAGTCCTATAGCTAAGATTAATAATCAGCCTCCTCTTGTCCCTGGTACATTGCATGTTCCATTGGGCACAGGCGACAGTGAGCACACACACAATACACAGAACATGAAACATTCTTGGCTTTTGAGTTCAGTTACAGCCCATTCTGTTGGTCAGGAGTAGGAAATCAAAGTATTTATACTATTTGAGACAAATGTTGCTTTGTGTGTTCTCCTATATCATGCTGGTCTTTGCTGGTCTTTGCCTGTGTGGGACCATTTGTACAGAGGACCAGGATTCAAAATGCTCTACCCTTTCTGGCTGTATGACCCTGAGTAAGCTATTTACTCCCCAACTGACATATTCTGTAAAATCTGTCGTCTGTAAAGTGAGGAGTGTGATACTTACCTTGAGGACTAGGAGGCTCACCATGCCGGGGCTTAGGCATGAAGGCAGGGGCTAGTGGTTGGTACCCTGGGTTGGCTTTCTTTCAGCCAGCCTGTGTTCATGTCCCACAATATCAGTGACTTCTTAGGGAAAGGATAGCACCTGCCCCATTAGATGAGGAGATTTCTGCCTTGAGTGGGGACTCTGCATGTTGTCTGTGTTCCTCTGTTATATAGGAAACTCTACAAATACCATAACTGGCTTATAACAATATTTTTCTACCTCAAGGTTCAAACCAGAACCCAGACTTGGAATTCTCCTTGCTGTAGCCATCAGAATTAAAAACTGGGACACATAGTTGGGGGATATTGGATACTGCACATGGAGAAAACATAAGCACTACAAAACACACCTTTAGATCAACTCTTCTCAAGGATTGATTTTTGTAGTTTCTTGTTTTGCTTCCTCACACTTGCTACACTGCTCTAAGAGCTCCTGGGATCTAACACGTATTTGCTGCACACTGAGCTCTGGGCCCTCTGTCCACATCCTGCAGGGAGGAGATGGGCAAGGGATGGGAGTGTGGGGGTGACTGGGCAGCACGGGTAGGTCTATCTGTGAGGCGCTTTGCCAGAGAGAGACCAGGGGCCCCTATTTCCAGAAGAAAGCCAGCCACAGCCAGCAAGATCCAAGGTCCCCATCTTTTCTTCTTCCTTTCCTCCCTCTTTTCAGGGACTGCCCTCACTGAGCTTTAAACCCAGACAGTGTTAGAGATAGCCTTGAAACAGCTCCACTTTATGGTTTCAAGTTTATCAGAAACCCTTACCTCTGCCCTTGACTGTAACTGAGGAGGAAGGGATGGTGTGTGTGTAGGGTCCTTGACCTCAGAACAAACTTCCCTCCTTTCAGAAACTTGATGTTCATGAAGTAGCCTCTATAAGGAACCTTATGTGCCTCCTGGAAATCCTTCCTTTCCAAATCACCAGGGACTAAAACCAAACTTGAATAGACTTCTCCTCCTTCCAGGGCTCATCTTTGTGTAAAATCTCTATGTGTGCTTCTGTGTTCCAAGATCTCTCTTACCTTTCCCTCTCATTCTTAAACAGTAGAGCTCAGTGAAGAGTCCATCAGGCCCCTCTCACCCTGACTCTTGCCTCTGGACCTCCCCTTCTCTTGCCCAGCCTTTTCCAAGGCTCTGCACTTTTATAACCAAAACAAGTTGCCAGTTTCTAACCTTGGCCTATGTGCAAATCATCTAAATTCATTCTCTGGCCATTAGAGACACCACTGAGGGGTCAAGAACCGTTTCCCACCAGACATCCTGGGTGCATACAAAGGACAGACTCTAGTAACAAGGTAACAGTCTTAGCTCTTCCCATTCTTTAGGAAACAATGCCTATTAGGAATTTTGTTGTTGCTAATAAAAGTACTAGGTCTTATTGTAGAGAAGTACAAAAAGCCACCTATCAGAAATAACCATAATTTATATTTTGGTGTATTTCTTTCATATATACATATATGTACAAATGTATATGTAGACACATATATGTGTATATGGACATATAAACACGAAGCACACATATGTACACACACATGGTCCCCTTTTGTTAGCAAGACTAGTCTTTCATATTAAGAGAAAGGAAGTCTCAGAGCAGATAGGAAAGAAAAACAACTCAGCCATGGTAGCTCTTCAACTGTGCCAGCCACAGTCACTGCTCTCTATGGTGTAATATCATAAGTCTGATGACCAGGAGAAATCAGCATAATCCTTGTCCAAACCACACAGCAAATACCTCTTAAGTGTGTGGAAAATGTATTTGAAAACACACTGATTCATAAACACAGACACGCAGAAGATACACACAAAGCATGCTGTTCTTTCTGAGCATGTCCTGTGAATGCATAATTCACCTCTGTGTGCTGGAGATAACAGTAGGTATCAGACACGAGCCCTGTTGTCATGGACCTAGTGATTCAGTGGGTGAGATAAAAACTCACTCACAAGAAGCAGAAGTGAACAGAGGAAGGAGAGACTGTCTCACAGAGTGCTGAGGGAGGAATGAATGCCAAGAATCATTCTAATACCGAAGGAGATGTGTTTTAGCAGGATTCTCCCCAGTGTCAGAGACTTGTCTATCAGGACTGGAAATTAGAATGAAGCAGTACAACAGATCAGATAGATTATAAAAGACATGAGTCGAAAAACCAAGCAAAGATGATTACATGTATACCAGAGAGGAGAAGTCTGCAGACAACTGGGGGCTGGGGGCGGGGAGGGGGAACAGCAGGCAAGGGTCGAAACTGTTGGAAATATCAGGTCTTGGGGGATGCTGCTATGGTTCAGAGGCATGTTGCTGTTCCTGACACACCCAGGGACAAATATCCTACATGACACAACAATGTGAAGCCATGCTAAAGGGCAGACTTTCCACAATGGCTGCAAGATATCAAGAAGGAATGAATTACCCACAGGACATGGCAGCACACTGGCTTCCAGGGACTGGGCCAAAAGTGCACTCATGTTCACAAACCTGGGGGCCTGGGGAAATGACACTGCTTCTGCCCCAAATACAGAAGCTACACTAGTTAACTGCAAAGAGGACATAAGCGTACAGAAGTCATACCAGTTAACTGGACTGAAGACAATGACACAATTGCCTGGCACTGAGACCAGGGAAGGGAAGGACATGAGGCCGACCCAGCTAGCAATGCTCATGTTCACTGTGACCCTGACTGGCTATCTGCTTATTGATTTGCTGCATCTTTAGCTGAATGCAGTGTTTATGGGGTCAGAGAGTGCCTGGCTGTCTTACCACTCCCCCTCCATCTTGGAACAGTACCCAGCACATAATAGGTACTCAGAAAAGAAAAATGTGGTGGATGATGAATGCCAAAGACACTCCAGAGGTGTGGGTTCAGGTTCCTTTGTCTTGGGTATCAGAAGGGAAGTAACAAAAAGTATGGAGGAAGATGAGAGAGAGAGATAAAGAAGAACCAGGAGCAGAGACATCCAACCGCAGTTGGTTAGGGCGTGGCGTGATGTGTGTCGCACAGCGGGGAAGGAGGTGTTTGATGAGATGAAGAGGAGGAGGTGACGAGTTAGTCGGATGCTGTAACGAGCACAAAGGGAAGAGTCACCGAGTGCGCTGGGCTAACAGAAACCCTCGCTAAGTCCATGTGAGGAGAAAGACAATTCTGTGGCCTCTGTACTAAAGACTCTCAATGGTTCTTGGGTGATGCTCAGAAAAGTGTTGATTGACAGCATCGGGAGTCTGCCATGATCTACCCAACTTAATACTTCTTTCCCTCAACTCACCACACAAACCCTGAACTTCAACCCAGCAAAATTACTCTCCTTGCCCCAGTTATCCTGTATTTCCCTGTCTACAATGAGCTTCCTCCCACTCCAAACATCTTTGCTGCCCCAGTACGTTCTAGTTAGCAAAGCCATGTGTGGAACCATCTCTGATCTTCCCGGATTTAATGTCAGGACCCTTTGACCACAATGCCAAACGCATCACCTCGTGTTCAATTGTTCGATTGCCATTTGTGTATTTAATGAATATTTATCAAGAGCCAGCTGTGAGTTAGCACTGCTAAGATTTGGCGATGCAGTGGAGGTGTGAGATTGACATGTTTTTATCTCTGTGGACTTAAAGTCTGCTGGAGAAGCCAATCACATGACCTTACAGGTTCTTACGTAATCCCTGAAAGCAACTGGCACCAAGCCATGCTGCAGCCATGAGAAGTGCTGGAATGAACTCCTGTTAGCTCTGGTTTTTCTGTATCCTCCTTGATGCCAATTACTTGAACTTTGTGATAACATACAGAAGTAACTCAGTTCTCTGACAGATCAAGGAACTGAACACCAAAATCACAAGGCTGTCTGAAGAGGTTTACTGTATGCACAGGCATTTAGTTTTGTCCCACACAGACTTCCTTCCTACATCTTGGGTCTGTTTGTTGGACAGCCAGATGACAAACTCATTGTATTTGTCATCTTTCTTCTAATATATCTCATTGCTTCAACTCTATTACACGTCATATAGTGCATTATGATAATATAAGCTACAACGTGAATGCATCTTAATTGTTTACTGGCTCTTACTCTTCAGAACTTGGGGGCTGGACAGAAACCTATAGCACGTGTTAGGTTTCCACGTTGGCACATTCTTCTATAGATACATAAATGATGAGCTATTTTGAAATACCACATACATGTAAGAAATGCTTTTTGTCATATCCCATGACACTCAAGCTTATCAGTGCATTAAAAATCAAATTATGTGCTTATCAAGAGGCAAAACAGAGAAGAGAAAGACAAGCCATAGACTGAGAACAGATATTTACATATATAGCCCACATAGACTAATAATTATATACTCCTAGCAGTACATAAATAAATAAACAAATAGATAAATAAATAAAAACTCCAAGCAACCTACTAGAAAAAAATAGATAAAAATCTTGAGTGTAGACTTTGGACAGGAGGAAATTCAAGACTGTTTCAAGGATGTGGAAATGTGCAGTCCTATGAGGAATCAGAGAAATACAACTTCATCAGAAGCAGGTGCTACTCAGCTACCAGGTCACAAGAGGGTTTCCTGCACAGTGGGTGGAACATAAATTTGGCTCAAGATTCATGTACAACCTACCACTAGTAGTTCCATCCCTAGTCCGACATGCTACAAAAGCTGAACTATGAATGCCAGGATATATGTAACAAGGGTGCTCACTACAGAGTTACTGGAAATAGCCTTGATGCTCTGTGCACAGAATGAACAGAGTTTAGTATATTCACATGAAAATGAACAAATAGCTGTACACATCAGCATCAATGGATCCCACTGAACAATATTAGTGATGAAATTGAAGCAGGAAAGAGTATGGAGTCGGATTATAGTCAGAAAAACTACATTACTAGTCACATTGAAAGTATATTACCGTGGGGCATTTACATAGAAGGTGAGGTCATAGATTAAGAACATTATGAATGGTCACCCCTAGGGCAGGAAATTTAGGGCTGTGTCCAGGAGGGCACATGGGGTATTCTGGGAAATGGGTGGTGTTCTACTTCAACCTCTGTATGGTTGATATCTGTTTATTTTATACTTGTCCACTAATGTCTTCAGTTGTATTGTGCATTTTAGAGTACATATTTCATACTTGGAAAAAGTTTAAAGTTTACTATAAATCAGATGTTTATAATTAAGAATGTATCTTATAAAAATAAATTTATATATAATAGTTATTCATGAGCCATAACTCTCATAACTACATGCTACATGCTAGTATATGAAAAATACTATGTAATATTATGTAAAATTATTGTAATAATATGTAAATATCACATAATGTAAAACATAATGTAAAATAATATGTAAAATATACTATGTGTAATATATAAAATTAATAGAAAAAGAAACAGGTGCAACATTCACAGCCCAATAAAAGATGTGAAAGAGCAAAATGAATAAAGATTACTTTAAATCTGATTAGAAAAGATGGTCTTGAGGGCAGATGGCAACTTTGTGAGGAAAGCAGCAGTCAGGGGCGCGGCTGGGGGGATGGATTGGTGTAACAACTGGGGGGAATGGATTGGTGTAACAACTGGGGGGAATGGATTGGTGTAACAACTGGGCAGAGTTAGTTTACATTTCCATCACATCAAGCTGTAGATTCCCCTTGATAAAGTATTTTTACCTCTGGGGAGTTAACTTGTTAATATATTCACAACTGTGAAGAAATGGGATCTGCACAGGATATTAATTACAACCTTGTTAGTAATGGCAACAGATTGGAAACATCCTGCATTCGCATCAATAGAGGACAAGTTAAACAGACCGTGTCCTGCTATGGAATGACTTTGCAGATTTATTACATGGCAAAATATAAAACAGTACTATATGCTACACTGTTTGAAAGTTTTTTTTACGTTTATATATTTATGCATGTATGTGCCATGGCACACGTATGGTGGTCAGAGAACCGCTTGCAGAAGCCTGTCCCATCCTTCCTTCTGCCAGGTGGGGTTCAAGCATTGAGTCCAGGTCACAGAGCTAAGCAGCAAGCGCCTTACCCACCGAGACATCTGAACAGATCCAAAGGATTTTTTTTTTTTTTTTTTTTTTTTTTTTAAAGAATAAATAAATGTATAAGGTTTTATATTTTAAAGGAAGATCTCTAGAAGAATATATGCACCTTATACTGTATTAATGCCTCAGTAATTCACTTAATAACCCAGAATATATCCCATTAAAGAAAACAGTCTGAATTAGATGAGCAAGAAGAAATATAAAACGGATGATGCAGGAAACTTCTCTGTGATTCTGTGATCCCCTCCCCTCCAACCCCCATGGTTTTTAAAAGTTTGATTCTATATCAAAATAAAATGCTTTGATACAAATGTTTCAGAAGGCCCACTCTTTGACATATTACCCAGGATTAAAATTAATATTTTGGGCTCAAAATTGATACAAAGGAGAACTGAAAGGAAGATGAACTTCAAGGCAAGGACACTTTTGACTTTTAGTGTCAAAATCTTCTTAGCTTCCAAGCTAAATTTGTCCTTCAAAGCGGCATTGTCCTGGTGTGGCTGAATCGCATCTCAACAGACACATTCATTATGATAATTTCTCTGCTGCTCTCCACAGCAACCATCAGAAAGCAGGAGTCTGCACGTTTGCCATCTCACTTAAGGAACACACCAGGACCTACGTGGCCGCCTACGGTCACATGTAACTGTCCTGTATAGAGCAAATATATGGTTCTGGTCATCAGGGGAACTCAATTCAGCCACACTAAATTAAAAATAAATGAATCCAGTGTGGTAAGATATTTGACAGAATTTTCTGTTCTCCTCTCTACTGCTTTAAAGTTAAATGTCAGAGGATATATCCTGCAAACGTTTCTTTTTGGGAGTTGTCAAGGAAATTTTCATGAATGGGACAAAGATTTGCTGTTGTCACTAGGAAAAGAGAGGTGACATGGTGGACTCTGTGCTACAGGACTTCTTGAACCTTGTTAAGCCTCAGCATTAAGTCCCTACAAAGGAGGAGGCAGAAATCTAACCATCCTGTGACCCAGAAATGGCTGCTCCAGCATAAAACAGGGGCAGGCTTGCATGCATCAGGGCAGGAGTGAGGAGAGGCTCCGGCTGAAAACAGGGATAGACACTGTCTAGGGTCTGACCCATACAGTCCTGCAACTACTTACAACAGTTTCTCTCATAAAGACAGTCAGTAAGCAGAGCTGGCTGCCCCTCTCAGGGGACACCTGTTGCCTGTAGCTCCTGGGGGATGTCCCATGGTAAAACTTATGTCCTTACTGTGGCTCTACGGAGAAATCCTCCAAGGAGGGTGTTTTGATTAGTTTCCTTTTCTCTGCAATCCTGCTTCCCAGCAACAATGGTCACATGGCCTCACCCCAATGCCATCGACAGAAAGCTACACTGCCCTGCCCCTCAGTGGTCATGACAGACATGCTGCAGAAGCCAACCGTAATGAAGAAATTTGCACTCAACTGCCATCAAGGTAAACCTAGGCAAGAAGCTTCAACCAGGGCTCAAAGTCAAGAGTTGGGGCAATACCGAGCCACCTGTCAGCCCAGTAGGTTTCCCCCCAGAATGCTACATTATAGCAACAAGTGCTGTGGCCTGTGCTTCTCACCACAGTACATTGCAAAGAAGGAACTTGAGCTTCCACAAGACCACAGGCTCAAACCACAGTCAGTCTGTGCTGTCTGTCCCACACTGCTCTGAAGCCCTGTGCAAAGTTTCTGCTTGAGATTTCCAAAAGAGCTAATGATCACACCCGTCCAAAGAGCTCTCTGTGAGTACCACAGTCCCGAGCTATTGCTCTGAAGAGCAGGAGCTCTGAAGAGCAGGCTTCCCACAGTTTGCTAAGCCCACCTACTAGGCAATGTCTGCCTGTCCTTCCTTCCTTCCTTCCTTCCTTCCTTCCTTCCTTCCTTCCTTCCTTCCTTCCTTCCTTCCTTCCTTCCTCTTTAAATGTACAATACTTTTTCCTACCTAAGACTAGAGGAGGAGGTGGTAAACACAACACTGGCCAGTCTCTGTGGAATCCTCCTTTTCCTGAACCCTTATCCTGAAAGCTTCCACTTCACTCTCCACCTGTCCTCCTAGCCATGTCCACCTGTCCCTCTCCCTGTCCCCAGCAGAACATGTGGGGCTGGAGGCGTACTTACTTGGGTCTTGCTTGCCCCGGTCTGCCGCCAGCTAATACACTTGAACATTGTGGCTTGCTCTCAGATTTGCTTTTGCCTTCCACCAAAATGTTAACAATGAATTCGCATTTCCCCCCACGTGGGACTATAGCAGGATTGAGTTGGCTCCGGAAACTCTTGCTCCTCCCAGGCGGCTCCCAGATAGGGATCAGCCTTGCTGCATCCCAGCACTCACTGCCAAGTGCTCAGAGACCAACAGGAATCTTCTGGGGAGGCTGAACGACTCTGGGGCAGAATCACACCCCCACCAAGGCCACAGCGTGAGTCACAAGTACTTGGTATTGAAGAGTCTGTGATAGGCACTGCCAGCCCAGAGCCATAGTATCAATGCAGCGCCTCAGTGCAACTTATTCAGGGTTGCTGTGGATTCCTGGGCATATATAGGGGTGGGGTGGGGGCAGGGCAGGAGCAGCTCAAGAGCTGGCAGCAGTAGTGCTTGCCTTCTGCAGATCTACAAGCTGAACGGTGAAGGTCACAACAAAAGCATCATTTTAAATAATTTAACTTGGGTAATTGACTTGGGCCTGACTATCAGAGCTGTCATTAACTGGCATTAACTGGCTTTGTGACTCTGAATAAATCACTTGGTTACTTGCCAATAGTGAAGGATGTGGGTTTGATGATTTCTGGGGCTTCTCTAAATTTCCTGTCTGTCTGTCTGTCTGTCTGTCTGTCTGTCTCTCTGTCTCTCTGTCTCTCTGTCTCTCTGTCTGTCTTTCTATTCCCTTGTCCCACTTTTCTCCCTTCCTTCCTTCTTTTCTTCCTCCCTCCCTCCCTCCCTTCCTTCCTTCCTTCCTTCCTCCCTCCCTCCCTTCCTTCCTTCCTTTCTTTTTTTAGACAGGGTTTCTCTGTGTAGCCCTGGCTGTACTGGAACTCACTCTGTAGACCAAGCTGGCCTCAAACTCACAGAGATATGTCTGCCTCTGCCTCCCAAGTGCTAGTTTCTCTAAATTTCTATGATTAGAAATATCAGGCTCACCCTGAATGAGATAAGGCATCGAGTAGTGCCCACAGCCCTTACAAAACACAGCTCTACCACTGGTAAATTGCCCTTCCACTCCCCCTATTTTTGTACTGAGGACGCCTGTACTATGCCACCATCCAGAACTAAGACATTTGGCATGGGCAGAAAACCCCTAAGGCTTCCTGTTACCTGTCTGGGCTCAACAAAGTC
>JADRCD010181655.1:0-20000 GCA_019843815.1 Montemys delectorum
CTCTCTCTCTCTCTCTCTCTCTCTCTCTCTCTCTCTCTGTCTCTCTCCAGAATCTCTCAGTGACCTAGACTTTTCCAGCTGGTCTAGGCTGGCTGAGCATTGAGCCCCAGTGACCCACAGGTCTCTGACTCTCCTCCAGCCCCGGGATTAGAAGCACACACTGCCACTGCCATGCCTGGCTTTTTTTTTTTTTTTTTTTTTTTTTTTTTTAAATCTGGATCCTTGATCTCAAATCCAAGTCCGCATGCTTGCAATACAAGACAAATTTTACAAATTGTCATCCCGCCCCAAGACAGACATTTTTAACTCCTCCATAGTCTATCAGAGACTAAATCCACCCCACCCCACCACACCCTTAAAGGCTGGGGAAGAACCCAGGCATTGTGACTTCTAACACAATTTCTTCCATATTCATACTTTTGGTAGTTTGAAGTTCATTTCTCTACTTGCCCTAACTATAACAGAGTACTTAAACGCTAGTATCCTCTGTGTTCTGAGATTGGTAAGGCAGCAAAGGATGATTAGCATTTTTGGGCTTCTCTACCTGAAACACACCTCCCAGACTGAGAGAACCCTCCACTACAGGAAGCCAGCTGGAGTCACAGTCCTACAAAGGAGTCACCTCTCAGACTTAAAAAGATGGGGGAACTCTGGAATTTTCAATGTTAAGCACTGTGATAGGCATTTAGATATTTATCTCACAAAAAAAAAAAAAATCCGTAATGTTCCTAAAGGGATTCTCATTTTAGGAAGTTAATTCATTTCTAATGTAGGGGTTAGGGTATTTTCCTGAGTGACTAAAGAATGCATTCTGTTAGAATGACTTTGCCAATCACTTTGGGAACTAAAATTTTCAATTCGACTCAATCAGCTATCAAGTCAGTAATCTGGTGACACAGGTTCCAAGGCTCAGGTTCCTGTGAGATGTTTAATCTACAAACTAGTCCATAGACTTGCTCTAAATTCTGATTCACAAAAATGCTAATATTTGATACCTTTAAGTACTTCAAACGGCACCTCGTGCCTGTCCTGACCTCTGCTGTCATGATAGGTAAGTCTTCGCCAGGAGAGTGGACCTGATTCTCCATGAAAAGAGACTCGAAAACTGTCTAAGTGAGAGACTATTAAATATATTATGGTTTTCCATTGCATGGGAGTTTTGTCTCAAGCTTTTATGACCTCCTGGGCTGCTTAGGATTAGGGTAGATCAGGTTTTGTGACTCTATAATCATACAATTTGATATGCTCCCTTTTAGAAAAAGAAAATTAAGGACAAAAGTATTTGTTTTAAATGAGAAATAAAATCATAACTGTCTTAGTCAGGGTTCTCTAGAGTCACAGAACTTATGGTAGTCTCTATGTAGTAAAGGAATTTATTGATGACTTACAGTTTGTAGTCCAACTCCCAACAATCAACTTCCAACAACGGTCTGCAGCAGCTGTGAATGGTAGTCTAAGGATCCAGCAGTTGCTCAGTCCCACAAGGCAAGCAGGCGAAGCAGAGAGAGCCTTCCTTCTTCCAATGACCTTATATGGGTCTCCAGCAAAAAGTGTGGCCCAGGTTAAAGGTGTATGCCACCACACCTTTAACCCCAGATGACCTTGAACTCATAGAGCTTTCTATGTTAATCCTCTGGGATTCATAGCCACTATTCCTCAAGGTCTCCATGCCAAGATTCAGGTCGGGAACTTGTATCTCTCAGCCTCCAGATTAGGGCCACAGGTGGAGCCTTCTAATTCTAGATTGTAGTTCATTTCAGATATAGTCAAGTTGACAACCAGGAATAGCCACTACAATAACCTATTATAAATTTGTCGATTTTTGAAAACTTATAAGAGTCAAATTATCTGGAGCTGCCAGACTTCTTAAAGAAAAGATGGACCAGAAGCCTAAAGATGTCATGTAGTGGATTAGGAAACATAACGTAGGCTACTTTACCTACAGAAGAATGTCTTTGAAAAGCATAATAACTTTTAAACTTAATTAATTAACTAAAAAAAAAGACCAAAAGCAGGGAATGTCAAGCAATGCAAACACAGAAAACCACCCCAAGACACATAATTAAAATCTCAGAAAACTTGTCACTAAAAGCAGAGATCTTACACTGTCCTGCAAACTCACGAGCAAGCTGGCCTCCTACCCCGCCCTATCCTGGGTCAGAGACAAGCAGCTAAATTCCCAGCACAGAAGACAGCATGAGCTTTGTGTCTTGGTTGCCCTGCTCCCCTTGTGGGTGCAAAAGGCTGCCACAAAGGGAGGGGGCACAGCGGATAAGCCATTGGGTCTGCATCGGGGGCTGAGGATCCCTGAGCTTAAGAAACGTGTCACTCAAAGGGGCTGTTGTCACACCTGCTCCATCTCTGCTCTAGAATACTACAGTATCTCTCCCATTTGCAGTGAAAAACACTCTGTTCTGAAGAGAGAAGCCATCTCTTTTTTTTCTAAGGTTCTTATTATCGCAAGAACCCCTGACAAGATAATCCAGACAAAGCTGTCACACTATATGTACAGAGACTTGTGGGGCCCATGGAGAATATCCTCCCCAAACATCAGTGTAGTAACCTTTCTATACACTGGTCCTGAGTCCATCGGCAAGCCTGTCCCAGCAACGGAAGAACTGTTCACCAATACCACACATCTCCTCCTGCATTGAAACCAGGCCTGTGGCGAGATTTCGCCACACTGGAGTTAGCGCTTTCCCCTGCACCCACACCATTCTCAGGGCACCCCCTTCTGGCTCACCCCTGCCTATCAACACATTGTCCCTATATCAAATAAACATTGGTCTTGCGGCTTGGCTTTGACACTGTGGGCCAGAGTTCCCCTGGAATAGCTTCCTCCACTTCCTGGTGTGCAGTTTGTGAGGTGATGCCTCAGCTCTGATGGGAGCTTAAGTAGCTACCACAGCTTGACTGGTCAATACCTTGGAGCAGGGCTGACTGTTGTCAGAGAAACAGGATGGCTACTTCTTCCCGCAAAGCCATTGTCTTCCGACCAAGTTCTGCATCCCAGGGAGTGAACTGAGCCGGCCTGGGTTTGTAAACTCTGGCTCCAGTAGAGAGACACTGATTCTAGTTCTCATTAAGCCAGTGCCCTAACCTACACTGCTTCACCATCTACACTGGGGCTTCTCACTTCCAACCTATTTTCCAAGAGCTTCTCAAAATGCAAACATGGCTCTACTGCCTCCAGCCCAGACTTTTCCAGAGTTCACACTTCTAGACTAGAACATATCATTCTCAGCATGACCTGCCAGGCTGACCTGACCTGGCTCTGCCTGCCTACCCTCCACCAGGGCCTTCCTCCTGCTTGGTCCCTCCAGTCTGCATGCTAATGCTGGCCCCTCTCACAGCATCTTTATGAGCTCTGGCTTTCCCCCACCACCACATGTCCCTCATGATTGACACCTCATCCAGGTCTGGAATAGAGTTTTATTTGCATATGTTCATATAGATTACTTTCTTTTAGAACACTTACCCAAGTTTACAGGGTTTGTTTTGTTTTGTTTTGTTGTTGTTTATTTGTTTGTTTGTTTTGATACAGGGTTTCTCTGTGTAGCCCTAGCTTTCCTGGAACTCACCCTGGAAACCAGGCTGGCCTCGAACTCATAAATCCACCTGCCTCTGCCTCCCAAGTGCTGGGAATAAAGGCGTGCGCCACCACCGCCTGGCTACAGTTGTATTTTTACAAATGTGTTTATCTAACCAAGTTCAGGTCTAAAGGCAAGTTGCCTTTGTAGCCTCCCTGACCTCCACAGGGTATTTGAAACATTGACAGTCGTTAGAGCAACAAATGAATACATAAGTGCATCCAATAAAATTAACTATTCAAAAGCCTTACGTCTTGGGACTAATCATTTAATATTAGTCTAGTTACAATATTGGAGAAATAGCATCTACTCACAAAACCATGAGGATGAAATCCCGCACCTCTGGGCTATCTGGACCACAAGGCCATGACTAGCTCTTAGCATGGATGCTGGTAATCTAGACTTCCTCTTCATATCTGTGTAATACTTTCTCACTGAGCCATCTCTCCAGCTTCAAAGTAAGTAACCCTATTTAAAACAAAACAAACAAACAACAAAAACAAAACAAAACAAAACAAACCCTGTAAACTTGAGTAAGTGCTCTAAGAGAAAGTAATCTATATCAACATATGCAAATAAAACTCTATTCCAGACCTGGCCCTGCCAGACAGTGGTGGCACACGCCTTTTATCCGGGGACTCAGGAGGCAGAGGCAGACAGATCAACGGTGAGTACAAAGCCAGCCTGGTCTACAGAGCAAGTTCCAGGACAACCAAGGCTACACAGAGAAACTCTGTCTCAAAACAAAACAAACACAAAAGAATTAAAATGTAAATACATACATAAATAAATAAAGATGGGTGGGCACAGCATCTGAAACTCAAACTATAAACATCTCTGAGCCAAGCGAACACCTATATTTAAGTTGAAAGGTGTTACTTGATAATTATTTTAGGGTTCTGAGTGGTGCCCTAGCAGTAACGTTTATCTATACGCAACGGTTCTACACAAGTGTGGCTCCACTCCAGACCTACTGAATCCAGCTCAGCATCGTTAACTAGGTCCATGGGTGCTGTGGGAATGCTTATAGCTTCAGAAACACTAAGCTACCGGGCAAATATGTGACGAGGTAAACTTCAAATAACAATGGCCGAATTCCAAATAACTGACAGCAGGACAGCCAGTTTCTCCTTGGAAAACATCCCCACAAGGACTTGTTCCGAGGTAGCCAAAGGCCCAAGGGGGAAAAAAAACCTGTTTTACAACATGCCCAGATTCCAGTTCTCCCAATAGCAGGAGGCCTGTCTCCCTGGTGCACTTGAACAGAGCGCCCTTCCTGTGAAACAGCAGTCTGTAGCCCTTCCTTCCTTCCAGGATCACCCCAGGCCTTGACTGGTCAGGCTGGTTTCTCTGTGAGCAGCAACAGCCAATTGGTGCTCTTTTCAGCTTTAAGGGGGCTGCCAGGGGTGGTCATATGCCCCTACAGCGTGCAACTGCAGAATGCACAAATCAGAAAAGAAGCGTTTCTGATGAGCCAGTCGTAAGCCTTGCCAAACCATAGAAGCAGAACTAGCTGTACATAGAAATCATTTCCACCCCTCACCTTGTGGCTGCTGGCACTCGTCAGGGCTCGCACATCCTAGCTGTTGGGAGTTGAACAGACCATTTCTTTCTCCCTCCTTTCTCTTTCATTCCTCTTTTCTCTTCGCCCTCTTTCTTTGTATCAAAGTAGCATGGTAATCTGCAACAGTTGCTTTGTAAATTCTAACTCCAATGCCTGCAAAAGATCCACCTGCTGCTCAGTGCTTATCTTAAGCACTCATCAAAGTATTCATCAAAGGCAGCTCATCAAAGCTTAAAGAAAAACACCTTCAATTGTCATCCAGCGTTCCCTAAAAAATGTGTAATTGTCTGATGCCCAAGTCAGCTAATGGTTATACTTTTTTTTTTCATTTACATAACACCAAACCACACTTTCTATTGAATGCTCCTGCAGCCTCCTCAAAGAAAGCTATTCAAATTCTACACTGACAAACTCGCCAGCCTCAGCAGGAGAGCTGACTGTCAGCCCAGTCACCCATGTACTTGCAGATAATTTTACCCAAATCTAATTTTCCCAGCGCATCTTAGAAAGTTCTAGGTGTTTGAGAGGAGTCCTGTGGAGATCAGGGAAGCCGGAATCCCGGGTTCCGAGGCGGGGCAGTCTCGAGTTACAGCTCCACCTCCCACTGGGCCACCCGCGCCTCCTCCGAGAACTCGCACCTGGACAGCGGACTTCACTGCAGTGGCGGCTCCGCCCAGCGCAGCCCCGGGCAGCGCTGGTGGCCGGTGAGTACGCGGGCGGCAAGGGTCCTGGGTGCTCTGGAGGGGACATCCGCCCCACGAGACTCTGGGCTCTGACTGTTACCTCCTCTCCTGTGGGTCTATTCCTCTGCCTGATTCTTGTTCTCTTCTCCCACTACTGATCTGACCGCCTGTGTCCCTCATCCCCTTCCCAAACCCTGTAGGGTAAGATTATCAAAGAAGCGCTTTCATCCAACAAACTTCCCCAGACCCTTTTCCCCTCTCATTCCTTGGGAATGCTTTGACTGGAGGGACCTCTGGAGGTCTCTTTGATGTTCGCCTTGATTTCATCTTTTCCAGTGCCCCCCTGAGCTGCCCTCGTCCAAAGACCCTCTTACCTCTAGCTTGTTTGTATCCACTTGTCTCCTCTGGAGAGTAGCTACCTCCAGTGTAGTCGGGTGGACTCGGCTAGCACCTGCCTATTCTGGGTTCCTGGGTTCCTGGGTTCCTGGGTTCCAGGAATGGGCTCCCTGCTAAGCCCTTAATAAAGCAGGAACTTCTGTTTTCCACTTTGCAATTAGTGAAGTGGATTGCTGTGCTCTTTCCTGCCCTGAAATATGGTGTTGGTCTCTGGCCCACAAATCCTATGCTCTCCAAATCCCTTGGATGGCAGGTGCTCTAGTGTGGTGTCTAGCGTTGTTTGTAGATGGTAGAAACCCTTAGTGTTCAACCAACTTTACTGGTCATGGCTCTGCCTCCTTTAGCTAGTGCATGGGCCAATCTCTGCCCAGGACACAAGCTTGACATTCTTGGTGAACTTAGCATGCTAAGAGAGGAAAACTGCCAGGACCTGCTGGCCCTGGTCAGACATGAAGAGGGAAGGGGAAGATACATTTCTACCTGTGAGAGGTTCTTGATACCACTGTAACTAGAACTAACAATAATAATAGTAATAATAGCAGTAATAATGTAACGTCAACGACAACCAAAAATTAGGGGGAAGATCCAGGTGTTTCCTATCTGAACAGTGGGATTGTATGCATTGGATATCAATGCATTACCTATCAGAAGTGTCCAACATTTGACATTATGATTTGACATTAACACCTACAAAAGTCTTGGGCTTTGTTCGTTGTTATCATGGGATGCATGGGCCCTGTGGCCCAAGGTACTGTAGGTTAAATGCACAGCAAAGCATGAAAATGGGAGCAAATCTGAAATACGAAATAGGAAATCTAAACATTTTTTTAAAAAAAAATAAAATTTGAATTTCTGGGGGATGGGGAGGGCCAGAGACCAAAACTCAAGATTTAGCCCAAGCAAGCTCCCACACTAAGCTGCATCCCTGGCCAAAGTACACTTCCACCAGCCCGTTCTTCTAAGTAAGGGAGCAGAGAGTTGCCTTGTATAGGAATACCTTAGCAAGGAGGGGAAGTGAAAGTCAAAGCAATCTGCAGCAGAAAGAAACGTAAGGGCGAAGAATTCCTAGGCGAGGCTGAAACCTTAAGTGCACTGCTGGACAGCTTTCTGGCCTGTCACGTAACACCGGAACACCCGGAGCCCCATTCTGTCGCACAGAACTGCCTTTTTCTCTCCTTAACTACTCTGAAACTAGACAGAATTACATGGTCCTCATTAATTTATGAGTGATACCAAAAGGATCGGCTCAATCCAAGTACTTCAGTGTCTTCTGTGCATAGACACTTTGCTAAGAGCTGCAGGATGAAGCCTGGGACCTCTTTCCCTTCTTGGCTGAATGGAAAGGCGTAGATGCAAGTTTGCCCAGCCAATCTGATTGACAGTCCAAGTCAATTTTCAACTCATTTGCAATGCCTTCTGGATGTTCTAATGCATCTTGTAATAACTCTTTTGCCCTGGCCCATGCCAATGGTTTCAAAACAAACAGTTTTCTAGGACATACCCTGGTGTTTACATTGCCCTCAAGACAGCTGAAACCGATGGAAGACCTGAGCAAAGTATGCTCTTCCTTTCCTTGGCTTTGCTTTCTTTCTAAGGAGTGAACTCTTGAAACAAAGTCAAACTGGATACAGTTAATCTTTCAGGGTCTGTACACTATGTTTTTGTCTAAGTCCTGATTTCATGAAATGTTTTCTTTTTTGTTTTGAGACATGGTTTCATGTAGCCCAGACTGGTTTGCAACTACATAGCCAAGTATCACCTGCTTACACCTCCCAAATACTAGGATGACAGGGGTATGCCACCTTGATCAGCACATGCAGCTTTGGGGAGCAAATCCAGAGATTCCTGTATGCTAAGCAAGGACTCTATTGAGCTATGTTCTCAGCCTTCTGGATGTAAAACCTGTAGACACCAGTCACCCTTGAAAGCCAGTGGTGACAAACCTTTCTCAAAGTCAAGCAATACTCAGGATTTTATCTCTAAGAAACTGTGTGCATTCAAAGTGTGACATACCTTCCAGAAAACTCCCTGTGTCCAAGTTATGGAACATCAAACAGAGAGCAAATAAATAGAGGGGAACAGCCATGAAGCCAGGATGTAGATAAGCAATCTGAATGGATATGAGTTAATGTACTATCAAGGCTAGAACACTCTAGCCTTGTGAAGACTTCTTTTATGAATAAGGTGTATCAACTATGTCATTTGTGAGACTTAAAAGACTCATACAGTTTGTAATTAAGCAAGATCACTTTTTAGGTTAAAAAGCATCCCACCTTCACCAAATCTCATGTACCCTAGGCTAGCCTTGAATTCACTATGTAACTGAGGCAGGCTTTGAATTCATTGTCCTGCCATTCCAGTCCCTGTGCACTGCGAGTATGCACCACCACAACCAATTCTCATTTTTCTATTTTTCTTGCTCTCCTTGAGGATTAAAAAAAAAAAAATGTTCACTAAAAGATGTGTTCCCAGCATTGATGTTCCATTTGAGGGAACTGTTTCTCACACACAGTTCTGTCCTGATGAATATCACAGTGGCTGAATAGTTTGCTAGTTGAAACCTATAGTCCCAGCTACTCTGGAAAGCTGAGACATAAGTCTGAGGCTAACTTAGACAGTTTAGGAGACCCTGACTTAAAATAACTAAAGGGAACTAGAGACGTACTTCTCTAACCAGTATAAAGCTTTGAGTTTGATAAACAATAACACACGCGTGCGCACGCTCACACACACACATACACACACTGAACCTTGTCTCTCAAACACCCTTAAGGTTTGTCTTTTAAAAAAAAATATTCATTTTGTGTTTTTTATATATCATGTAAGTACCATATGCCATATAAACCACTGTGATAGCAGTAACTATGTTGGAAGGGAATGGGTTGATTATGACTGTCGAGGGCTGCTGAGTTGGTGCCGTGGGTAAGGTGCTTGTCCCTGGGCCTGCAAGCCAAATTTGATCCCTGGAACTCTTTTTTTTTTTTTTTTTTTTTCAAACAAGCTCGCATTTAATAAGTCTGAAATCATTCTCAGTACATGGCATTGTACACGGGCATCTGTGGAAGCAGATTCATTCTAACAGGTCGTAGTTTAAAAAAGTCATAGATACTGTGAGTTCTGTATAAACCGGTGGATGGCAAGTTAGTTCCTTTTGATTTATAAGCCTCAATGTCACCACAGAATAAAGAAAGTAGCCAAAGAAAGCATTATCGGTCACTTGTATAGGACAGTGTTGTTTCTATAATTTGAAGCTTTCTGAATGGACGGGTTCGGGCCTGATCCAACTGTAAAAAGATTGCTCAATGAATAGACTATATGGGAACTATACAAAACATCACTAACTCCCATCATTAATAACTTACCCAGCACTATACCACTATTGCTAGTTAAAATAAGTGGCTTCTGAGTCCTCACAGAGGCAGCCTGTGCATACAGTCTCGATGCCCTGGCCACCTCATGTCCGGGGCGTGCCAATATAGTCCAACAGAAACTTTGGCTTTAGGAAGGAATCACAGACATGGAAAAGAATGGCTTTAATCATCATTAAGTGTGCAGTGGGGGGAGTGTGCTTCAGACAGTCTGGGCAGGGCGGGTGGCAGGTCCCTCCTGCTGCCACAGCTGCAGACATGAGTGTGTACATGACAAGACAATGAGATCCCTGGAACTCTTATGGTGAAAAGAGAGAATCAACGAATCAATTTCCTGGAGTTCCCTCTGACTTCTAGGTATACATGGTATACATGCCACACACACACACACACACACACACACGGACACACACACACACAAATAATAAATGTTTTAAGAAAACCATGGGGGAATAAAAGAGTACAAAATACTCTGGGTATAATTTCCTTCATAGAACAAACTGGAAAATACTGGTTTAATTTTCCGTTCCTCTCTGTGTAGGGAAGGGCGTACTGTCCCTTTTCCAGTCCCCAGCAGTTTCCCGCTCCCTGTGCCTGGAGCTCCGGCTGGTGGTCATCTCCTGCCCCTTGTGCTGGACATTAGATCCAGGTGAGTAAAAGCGCTCCCAGGAATATCTATGAGCAGGTCAGATAGGCAGCAATGGATCATGCCCGAACCAAAGAAATCCTTACATTTTTCTGTAGGCCAGGACCACACACTGTGATTTGGAAGGAAGGTTTTAACTTAGATCTGGATCAGGCTAACTGGTTTTAGAGGTCCACCAGCTTTGACTTAAGCTTATCCTTAATGGCAAGAAAGCGACAATGGGTCAATGCTGGCGTCTCATGGGTAGAAGTCACTGGGGGATGGAATCCACAGAGGCCATGGCTTTAAGTCACTAAGTAGGTGTGCACTTGGTAAGTCACAATTCTCTGTGTAACAAAAGGACAGTATGGGACCAGTGGCTCTCAACCACATATGGAGAATTCCATAGAGCTGTATTACCTAGGATTTTACCTTAAAATAAAAACATTATGGGCTGGAGAGATGGCTCAGTGGTTAAGAGCACTGACTGCTCTTCCAAAGGTCCTGAGTTCAAATCCCAAGTAACCACATGGTGGCTCACAACCATCCGTAACGAGATCTGACACCCTCTTCTGGAGTGTCTAAAGACAGCTACAGTGTATTTACGTGTAATAAACAAATAAATCTTTATAAAAAAATAAAAATAAAAAGTAAATTAAAACATTTTTTTAAAGCAAATATTTTTAGCTCATTGGCTTGGTAACCCAGATATCTCTGTCCAGTTTTGAAAAGTTCCTTGAAGAAAGACTAATGTTCAGTCAAAATAGATTACAAAGAACTGACCTGAGATCCTGTCCTTGTGGACAGAAACAAAGTCCTCAAAACCTCCATCATATACAGTTGCAGCAGCCCCACACTCACCAAATGCTCACATGCATGCACATGCATCTCTCAGCAGTGGTCCAGCCCCTGCTTCAGCGTATCCAGGCACAGGCCTGTGCCTTGCCTCCTCTCTCCTCCCACAATGCTTTGCTGCGTTCTCAGCTTCCCATCTCTTTTGATGGGTGAAACTCTCGCCTATCTGTGTTGATCAGCTGTTCTGAAAGGCCCCGGGGGATGATAGCATCTGTTCTCTGGGTATCCATGCCAGTGTTTAATAGCCTCTTGAAACTGCTGAGAAGTGATCAGCAATTGTGTGGTGGGGAAGGAAGGTGTCAGCAAGGAATAAAGATGATCACCTCGACGGTAGCTGAAATGTGAGTTTCTGTGTCCAGGCTGAGATAAAAAGTGATCCTCACACCTTTCTCAAGTAGCCAGAGACTATTGAATTTCCGGATCAGGGCAGGAAAACAAGAGCCCGTTGCTAACCTTACTTAGTGCTTGGGACCTGATCTTCTTGCCATTACATTGTAATTTCTGCCATTTTTATTCTTGAAGAATTATCCTTTGATTTAGAGATAACTTATGACAATGTGACTCATTATCTTCATTCTCTTTACTCCTGTCTTCATATCCTAAATTACCTAGAATACATTTAAAAAAAAAAAGTGTAGAGAGTAGACTGTCAGGTTAGTACAAGTAAAAGACTTGGGCTGAGGAGCTATGAGGAGGAAAGAGGAGGTGAGCCAAAGTGGCGAGGAGCCATGTTTAAGTTCCTTCCCCATCCCACTCCCCTTTGATTCATCCTACAGCTTCCCATCCCACCTGTGCTGGTAAAAATGATCCTTTGTGTTCCTTGTGGGCTTCCATATACAGTGTGTGGAGCAGCAGCTCCATGGGTGACCTGGTGACCTAGATACACCTGATCTGACCCAGATGGCCAATCCAGGGTCTTAGTCAATTCTTGAGAATGTCTTGGGTTAGAGGATTTTTTTTTTCTGGAGTGGGAATTAACTTGCAGTAAAGTTCCTTAACTGAGACTAGAAACCTAAGACCTACAGGATCTGCTCTCCTCCACCCCTCTAGCCACCATTAAAGACAACTCCGGGACTGAATTCATTTGATAAGCTTATTGCTAATCATAAGATGTCATACTTTTGAGCATAAGCTGTGTCACTATTTCATAAATAATTCTTTCCCCACGGCTTACAGTGAATAAAGGGATGAACAAAGACACTAGGAAAGATGGGTATGTCACCATAACTTTCTTGGAAACCCCATGATTATTAACCTCAAGGGCACAGTCATATGATTCTATACAAGTATTTGTCCTCCTGTACACTGAATGTATGTAGATTGTACAAAGTTTGTCTTGGTCCTTAAGGTTATCTTTACTTAACTTTTTAATTTTTTATTCAAAATGATGAAATGCTGTGAAACAATTAGAAATGACAAATTTTTCTCAACTAGTCCCTGTTTAATTGTCACTAATGACAAGATCTCCTTCCCTTTGAAGAGTAATATTCCATTGTGCAGCACAACCGTATTTCCTTTGTCTATTCATCTGTTCATGTCCGCGTCTTGTCCCTTCTTTTTTTTTTCCCAAGACAAGTTTTTTTTCTGTGTAGCCCTGGCTGTCCTGGAACTCACTCTGTAGACCAGGCTGGCCTCGAACTCAGAAATCCACCTGCCTCTGCTTATGATTAGTACTAAAATGACATCCATATGGCTTTGGGAAATTGTGTCAGTAGAATTACTAGAGTATATGCTGGCTCTTATCTATAGCTTTTGGGGGACCTCTATTCTGCTCCCTAAAACGCTCAACTTACTTTCCCACCAACAATATACAAGATTTCCCCGTTTTTCACACCTTCATCAATACCTGTTTCCTTCGTCCCTGCTTTCCTCTGAAAGTCATCTAACAGGTGTAAATAAGGTGACTGACTGTCGGCAGCTCACCTACATCCCAACTGGCAACTTGCTGTATCATGAAATCTTGACATTCTTGGTAGTCTCTGCGTGTTACTCCTGAATTTAATGTCAAATGCCAGAAGACTCCTGTGTTTGCAGAATTCTGTAAAAGGGAAACAGAAAGCATGTGTCACTCCTGTCCTGACCCTTAGCACCTGTTATTCTGTAACTAGAATGTTTCTATTACGGAAAAGCTAGAAGAGGAAGGTAAAGTAAAAGAGCATAGCACCTCACCCCTACCATTTAACCTAAACACTTACCAGTCTTCCATATATGTGTACATATTCCATGGTAAAAAGTACATTTGATAAATTTTAGCATACACCTGCTCAGATTGCAAAATAGGCACTAATAAATCAAAGGGTAACAGTACGAGAATAAGGACAGGCATTTGTTTTTCTCTCCTCCAGAACTTCATTTAAATGGCTGTAAAATTATGCACAAAGAGAAATCTTTGAAGAGAATGACATAGGGAAGTGTTTGAAAGGAGGTTAGTGAACAAACACAACCAAGAATTAGTGTCAAAGGTCAGGAAGGACTGGGGCAGGACAGTGGCCTCTGGACATGACTGGACAATTCCCTCAGGAACTCACAGCAGCTGTTCCTGGCTGGACAAGATCAGCCAGCCAACGTTCCGACACGAGTCAGGACAGAGGTCATGAGACTCTACTGCTAGCTAAAGAAAGGAGGGTTATTTTTGTTTAAAGGCATGGGCTTCTGGAGGGTCATGCATGTGCCACTGGGTGGTCCCACACATGATGTGAATAATAAGCGTAAATTGGACACAGTGGATTATAAAAGAGATAGATGATAGACAGACAGACAGAATCGCTAGCGCACACAAGGGGAAAAGAACACATCAGAAGGAGAGTTGGGTGTAGGGTGGATCCAACAGAAATAAGGGGGAAGAGCAGGGGATGAATATGGTCAAAATATATTTAGGGTGGATCCAACAGAAATAAGGCGGAAGAGCAGGGGATGAATATGGTCAAAATATATTGTACGTGTGTACAAAAATCTCAAAGACTAAAGATGTTACATTTTTAAAAAGAATTAAAGGACAACCACAAGATTCTCAAGGAAAACACACACACACACACACACACACACACACACACACACACACAAGCACTCGTACTTATGCATGCATATGTTGCGGAAATTAAAAAAAAAAAAAAAAAAAGAAGGATCCACCCGAAAACTCTTTCTCGCAGGTACCATCCAGCCACATTACTATTTCCTAGTGGGCCCCAGCTATTTTCTCCCAGCTAGCAGCAACATCTCACTCACATTCAACACTTTACACACTCCCACAATAATTCATCTAGTGCCTAGTACCGGGTAAAGCATGACTCTTAAGGCTTAATTATCTAATCAGGTTTATATAATAAGATAATAATTTACAAGATGCCAATACAATAATTTCAGAGTCCAACGATAAAGACAATATTTTATCCCAATTATCCTAACCGTGTAAAACCTTAGCTTGGCTGTTATAACCACCCGGGGTCTGAACTGCCATCTTCCTCCGTGATGCCTCCATGATGAAGATCCTCCGCCCCTTCCTGCTCTCCGCCCTTTTTCCTCCTCCACTTCTAGCTCCACCTCTCTATTCCTGTCCAATCACAGGCCTGTCACTGCCCTAATGTGATTGGACAGAGAAAATACTGCACCATACATACACACGAAGAGGAAAAGAAAAACATTCCACGACTGGAAAACTAAAACCAGGCAGTGTTTGTTAGATCTTGACGTGACCCCAGCTTGGAAAGCTCATGTCCAGAGAGCACACTGTTTACTGAACACATTGCTTAGGTGTTCAGAGCAGTAGCAGGACTCCGTTCTAAGACCCAGTGTGGAACAAAAATCCACAAAACCAGGTCAAATTTCTATTATCCAACAGCTAACTTCAGCTCTTAACTGAAAGCTACTAAATTTGAAACAACCTTTGTTTACAAAGGGTTGTGTCTTTAAAGCTTGATTACTTTGACTAGGAAACAGAGTTTGTGATTTTAAAATGTTTGTGAACAAGTCACTTACCCCCAATGGGTGTAAATGGCTTCATTTTCTCACCTTGGAAAGTTACCGTGAACCATCTCCAAGGCTGTTTCAGATCTAAAAATCTGAAATAAAAGATATTATAAAGTATTCTAATTGGTTTTGCTTCATAGATGTTGAAAATATCTAAGTTAAATATGTCTAAGTCAATTCCTAAGTTAAATATGTCTTCTGTAATCCGTACTAAATATTTGAAAGACAAAGAAGAGTGCAGCGCCTTTGCTCAGCCTGCTTTACATCCCACTCAGATGTTTCCTTTTTTATTTTTAGATAAGATGCGTAGACGGGGGCCCGGTGGGTATGTGGGTGGGTGCGAAAGCAAGTGGAGAGGTAGGTGGGGAGTTAGGTGGGTGGGTAACAGGCAGGCGGGCAGGTATGAGTATTTGTTTTGTCAATAATTTTGTGTTGGTTTTCTTGTTAACTGCTTGTTTTCTGAGATAAGGTCTGTGTAGCCCAGACTGACCTTGAAACTCTCAGCGGGCCTCCTCCTGCCTCAGCCTCTCAAGTACCAAGATTATAGGTATGAGCCATCACACCGGCTCAAACCAACAGTTTTCTGTCTTGGCTGACTACACAGTAGAACACCTGAGAGCTTTTAAAACACTCCATCCCTCCTGGATTCCCAGAACACTTAGATCAGAATCCATGGCAATGGAGGCAGGCATCAGGTGTAGTTAAAGCTGCCCAGGTGACTGCAGTAACAGAGCCCAGCACCAGTGCCCAACACAAAAATGGCAAGCGGCCATTTGGAAGCACGTTTAACACCAACACTTATTATGTCCTTACCTTATTTAAAATTCCCCCATAACACTGGTTTCGATTATTTAGCAATCATGTTATTTTATACAATATTATATTGGTTATATTGTCTGATGTTTTGTAGAGCTTCCATTTAAAAATAATCTCATTGGGCTTTAAATTTTATTATTAATTCCCTAAAAGCCCAAAATTGTTCCTTTGTCATTTCCTGTCTTAATTTGTAAATTAGTATTTTACAACTTAAACTGTTTAAATCATCTTAGGATGCCTTAAAATAAATACATAATAATTTTACCTGGCACACACATGTACCTGCATGAGACACACACACACACACAGAGAGAGAGAGAGAGAGAGAGAGAGAGAGAGAGAGAGAGAGAGAAGAGAGAGAGAGCACCAACCTCTGATTGGCTGGTCTAAGTTGTCTCTGTGAAGCCAGGCTTCAGTATTTGGATTGTTTTTTAAGTTACTGAAGAGATTCTAGGCTTAAGCAGAGTCCAAAGCCAGGGTTTTAAATGCCAAGTAATACCTGAGCCTCCAAATGCCCTGGGAAACTTTTACAATACTCATGTAATCTATCTAGTTATAAAATAAAAGGAAATTGGAGGTTCTAGGAAAAACGAGGGGGTGGGAAGTAGCCCTCAGAAGTGCATGTGAATGTAGAACTCCTGAGGTTTTAAGGACTTTGACATAGCCATAAGGACATCACTGAGTGTGGTGAGATATGTCTGTGTCCCAGGGAAACTGATGCAGGTTGATCCAAGTTCGAGGTCAGCCTGGGCTACCCCATGAAACAATGTCAAAAGAAAGAGGTAGAGAAGGAAGTGGTCTTGTGTCGTCTCCTCTGCTGCATCTCATTGTCACCATAGTGATTTCCTGAGTGGCCACAAAAACAGACAGACAGACAACACAGAGAGATGAGAGGCCACCAGGGAGCCTTGCTAACCTCAAATAAAAGATGTGACTATCACTGACCCCGCTGGAGGAGTCCTCCTTTGCTGGGGTTATCGTTCCTGTCTTGGCTTATTTATGCTGCTATAGCACTCCACCACAAACCATGTCCTTAGCTGACAGAGAACAGCAAACTCCTTCTGTCAGAGGACATCTAACGAGAGCAGAGTCCTGCAGCTCAACCACCCATAATGGCCACACATCCCTGTACTCTGGAATGAGCAATTAGAGTTCAACACAAACTTTGGAAGCAACAAAAACGTCCCACTGTGGTCCTTCCCTATCTACCACCCTTGCTGTATTCAGAGTCTCTGCCAACATTCTGTTCTATTCTAGGCTGCTGAATTTTCAGTCTCCTTGAATGTACGTATTTGTCTTTGTCTGATGTTTAAGCACACCCCCTCCTTGGATGTGATTTCAGTTTCATAAAAGCTAAAAGCCTGCTTTCTCACCACGAAGGGGCTGTGTTGACCAAAAGTGTCAAGCCACAGTCCCAGGGCTCCACAGAAAACCATATATTTACCTAAGCCCACCTTAACTTACCCTGGGAACACTGGGTTTCGTTGTTGCGTACTTAACTCTTCATTAGCGATAACCCGAGCTGCTGTCATGTTATCATAGGAGCTCTCTCCCTCAGTGTGGAGTGCTTGACCCCCCGGCTGGAGACCTTAGGAAGTGACACCTGGCTGGAGGGAGCAGGTCTCAGCTCTGATCAGAATAGCAAGTGAAACTTTAAGAAAGAGGGTAAAATACCTCACAAGACATAATGTCAATTTAAGGACCAATCTTACCATCTTCCCTTGTGTTTGACATGTAGCTGGTCAGAGTTCACCTGACTTACACTTTCCCCCTGATGCAGAGCCAGAGGCAGTGGACTGCAGGACCATCATTAAACTTAACATGAACTCTTGCTGAACATTTACACGTTGCCTATTTATTGCTCTGAGGGGGAATAAATAAAGTTTATGGGTTTTTTTTCCATTTATTTTTGCTCACTACATTTGTAAGTGAGCACAACTCTACACAACAATATGGGATGTGTTCTGCTGTTCCTGAGAAATCCTCAGGGCCTAGAACATCCTGAAGAAGAGATGGCTTTTACCATCTAAAGTGGGGTTTTTTTATTTTCTCCCTTAGTGGCCATCCAGAAATGCTTGTCTCCTGCTGTTGGTGAATAACTGCAGACCATGGATCATGCTGAAGAAAATGAAATCCCTACAGAGACCCAGAAGTACTATGTGGAAAGGCCTATCTTCAGTCATCCAGTCCTCCAGGAGCGGCTGCATGTCAAGGACAAAGTCACAGAGTCCATTGGGGATAAGCTGAAGCAGGCATTCACGTACGTTTAGCCCTTTCCTCCTCTGTGGCGTTTTGTAGGAGAGTTGCAAGGTCACCCAAGGAGGGTTTTCTGGCAAGTGGGAGGAAGAACGAAGGGAAATGGCGAACGCTGCCAGTTTGCAGATCCACCCACGGTGGTTCAGCTGGTATCGGGGTTTTGGTTGGTCACGTGAGCACCGTGTATTTCACCGTGGGTCCAAGTTTCAGTTCTGTTGCTGTAATAAAACAGCCTGACAAAAACAACGTAAGGGAGAAAAGAGTTTCCTTAGCTTACAGCTCCGCCTTTGCAGGCGGTCAAGCTAGGAACAGCCAAGCATCAGATCCACAGCCAAGAGCGCCGGTGGATATATACAGGCAGATCCTTGATAGCTCTCTCCTCCTCTCCGGCTAGGTGCCACAATAGACTGGGTCATACTACAATTAACAGTTAAGGCACTTACCCACAGATTAGCCAATAGACCAATCTAGACAATTCCTCATTAAGACCCTTCCCAGATGATTCTAGGTTATGTTAATTTAATTAAACTAGCCAGCATACCACGTTTACTGGTTTTCGACTGTGCCTTACATCTATGTAAAGGTTTACATATCTGTTCTCAAATTCTCCACATAGCTCTAAAACATCTACACCCCTAACTGTCACCCAGGCACGGCTCAGCCTCCGTGGCTCCCACCCCATTTAGCATCTTAACCGCTAATTGTGGATTGCTCCTTAGCACTCCTGGAGCTGAAGGATGGAAAACCCCTTAGTGTGAGGTCCACAGAGACGTTCCTCATTGACAACTGAATCTGTGTCTTTGTTTTCCTAGGTGTACTCCTAAAAAAATAAGGAACATCATTTACATGTTCTTGCCCATCACTAAGTGGTTGCCAGCATATAAATTCAAGGAATATGTGTTAGGTGACTTGGTCTCAGGCATAAGCACTGGAGTGCTTCAGCTTCCCCAAGGTTAGTATAATTCACTGCTCTCTTGTTCTGGTGTGTCTGTCTGTCTGTCTGTCTGTCCATCTCTTACTCTCTGCCTCTCTGTATGTCTCTCTCACTCTATCTGTCTGCCTCTGTCTATCTCTCTGTTTATCTGTCCATCTCTTACTCTCTGCCTCTCTGTATGTCTCACTCTATCTCTCATTCTCTGTCTCTCTTTCTCTCTGTGTGTCTGTCTCTCACTCTCTTGTTCTCTGTCTCCCTTGTATTTCTTTCTTGCTCTCTGTCTTTCTGTCTGTCTCTGTCTCTCTGTCTCTGTGTGTATGTCTGTCTCTCACTCTCTTCCTCTCTATCTCTCTGTATGTCTTTCTCACTCTCTGTCCTCTGTTTCTCTCTGTCTCTGTCTGTCTGTCTGTCTGTCTGTCTGTCTGTCTGTCTGCGTTTCATTGTTTGTTAGTCCATCCCCTCAAATAACCTTTTAACCTATGTTCATCATAGTTTCAGGTTCATGACTTGTTCTGTTTGGTTCATATTGTTCTAGTAACTTTTACCTTTCTATACTAATTTTTCAGAAACTTAATCTTTAGGAAACCTTGGGATCATTCATTATAGAAAGTGATGATACTGATTTGAAGATCAGTTAGTTGTTCAGTCAACATCTTGCTATAGTTGCAGTAGAGGTCTTGCTTCTAGGCCCATAACATAACTGAAAGCAATTATGGTATGCTGAATTTCCTTTATAGGTCTATAGTTTTATCTTTAATATAAGAATGTTAGGAAATATCAATTTGTGAGCCAGGCATGGTGGCATATGCCCTTAATCCTAACACAGATGGATCACTGTGATTTCCAAGCTGACTTGGTCTTAATATCAAGTTCTGAGCCAGCCAATGCTACACAGTGAAACCCTGTTTCAAAAATAAAAAAGATACATATACATTTTTAAACTGTAA
>JADRCD010181655.1:21902-35797 GCA_019843815.1 Montemys delectorum
AGGAAGGAAGGAAGGAAGGAAGGAAGGAAGGAAGGAAGGAAGGAAGGAAAAAAAGAGACAAACCTCAAGTAAGTCCACACATCCATACATACAGCCTTTTTCATAATGGCCAAACTTTGAAAGCAAGATGTCTCTGAAGAGGTTAATAGTTACAAAACAAAACAAAACAAACACCAACTACATCCAGAAGATGGAATACCACTCACTATTAAAAACAAATGACCTCACCATGCATGCAAAGACATAGAAGAAACGTAAACGCATATTTCTAAATGAAAGATGTGGATCTAAAAGGCATGTAGTATGTAATCCCAGTCATGTAATGCTCTGAAAAATGCACTGGAGACAGTAAAAGGATCAGTGGTGACTAGGGGTTTGTGAGGAGGAAGGGACAGGAAGGTAGAATGTAGAGGACTGAGGCCCAGGGAGAGTTATTCAGTATCATTCTGTAGTGGTAGGCGCATACAGGACACACAACATCAGAGGGAGCCCAAGCCTAAACTTCAGGGGATAACGATATCTCATTGCAGGTTCATCTTTTGTAGCAAATGTGCCACTGTGATGTGTGAGCATTGACAGTGGGGACAGCATTTGAGGTGACAGGAAGAATATAGGAACTCTCTACATGGTCCAGTTAATCTATTGTAAGCTTAAAACTGCTCTGGAAAAAAGTCCATTTTTAAAAAGAGGAAGAAGTTGGCATGTAAAGGAATGAAGAGGGAATCCCTGTGGCCAAACTGCAGCCATCTTCAGGAATCTAGCTGGGCCTGCATACCAAAGACCATCATGGCCGAGCTTGCTCAATGTCACTCACAGTTGAAGTCTCCTCTTGGAAGGATGAGGCAGGGAGAGTCATGGGACCTTCACCTGCATATCTGGCTACCTCTCCTACCCAGCTTATACAAGTCTGCTCCACTTGCACACGGCTCCAGAGTTCCTGGGAGAAGCTAGAGTATTGGTTCTCAATCTGTAGGCCTTGACCCCTTTGAGGATTGCATATCAGATATTTACATTACAATTCATAGCAGTGGCAGAATGACAGTTATAAGGTAACAAGAAGGTAATTTTATAAGTGGGGCTCACCACATTAGGAAGGTTGATAGAGATGGGGAAGCCATTGGCCATGCTGGGTGCACAGCTTACAGTGTGACTGCTTCAAGGTCGCCCATGTTCCACCTATAACTCTTTTTTGCTCTGTAAGTAACCCTGATAAGCTCATTGCTTTCTCCAAGTGTGCTTTGGTTGAATCCTGTTGTTGGGACCCTAGGAGGAAGTAGATATTATTCACGCCTCTTCCCAAGGGGAGGAATTTTAGCCACTGCCCCCTAAAGCGGGTGACCTGCACTTCTAAAGACTCTAGGAATAAAATATCAATTATTCTGTTTGGAAAACTGCAAACCTGGAAGTGAATTAGGCTTGGCTCACTTGGAAGATACTTGTCTAAGACTACACACAGAATAAGCAGATGGCAACAGAGGAGTCGGGGAGACCATAACTTCTGATGTGAGACAAATGAAGAAGCCTAGGTGTCAGGTGGAGGGGAGTGCATAGGCCAGGAGATGTTGCTGTGGTGGATGCTGATGCCAAAGGGGTCTTTAGGGAATCCTCAAACATGCCATTAGAGACAGCACCATCAGGGTGTATCCACACCAGCCAGTACCTGTCAAGAGACATCTTTCTACTCTTACCTGTGACAGAGGGCAGAAAACTCCACCCATGCAAATGGAAGATGACAAAGCAAATGCCTGGTTTAGTTACTTATCTCACTGTTGTGACAAATATTGTACAAAAGTACCTCAAGGAGGTTTCATGTTGGCCCAGTTCCAGTGCACAGTTCATCATGGTGAGGAAAGTGTAGCCCAGCAGGAGCTTGAGGCAGACAGTCACATTCCATCTACAGTCACGAAGCAGAGAGAGATGAATGCTGCTGCCCAACTGGCTTCCTTTTAAATCAGTCCAGAGCTTAACCCCAAGGAATGGTACAACTCACCTTTAGAATGGTTTTCCCGCCTCAACTAACCTCATCCATATAACTAATCCCTCACAGGCTAGCCCAGAGGTTTCTCTTCAGTGAATCTAGATCCTATCAGGTTTACAATCAGTGTGAGCCAACATACTGTTGCAGCCTGGATTATGGAGACACCAGAGTGTTGGTAGGGTTGAGGCAGAAGAGAAGGCAGGCCAGACACATACAGATACATTAAAGAGGGTACCACTTGTTCATAAGAAACCAAGGGGTAAAAAGGAATGCACCCCTGTTTGCTTACCGTGACTCCATGTCTGCTCTCTGATCCTGCAGGCTTAGCCTTCGCAATGCTGGCCGCTGTGCCTCCGGTGTTCGGCCTGTACTCCTCGTTTTATCCTGTTATCATGTACTGTTTCTTTGGAACCTCCAGACACATATCTATAGGTAAAAACTTATATTAGATAACCTAGCCTAAAACTCTCCTTCCAAGCTTTGCAATGTGCTTGTTATTATTGCTTAATATGCCTTTTCTGACTGTGTACTTATTAATTGTTTCAAAAATGTTACTGCACTCTGCTGAGGATGTTTGTGGGTAGTTGAACACTTGTTCCAGCCGGGTTCATTCTCCAGCAATGAACAAGCACGTGTGGGTTCCCTCTTCCTCCTCCTTTTCTTATTCCCCCTCCCACTTCTCCCAGATTTCTAAAATTAATAGCTTTCTTATACTCTTGGGTTAATTAAATGGACAATTTTCTTGCATAAAAGAGTCATTGTTGGGAGCTGTAAAGTGAGATTAATGCTTTATTTTATAATATACTTGACTTGTCTGGTTTTCCTTATTTGTTTTAATAGTGATACTCAGGGTTTCTAATCACATTGTGTATATATGCATCTTCATCATACTTTAAGCCCCAAGTTCTACATGGTCTCTCTGCAGGGCATTTAGGAACAGACGCATGTGAATTTAATTATATCAGAGCTTTGTGAAGCTACCAGCAGCAAACAAACTTGTACAGTGTTTCAGATATCTATTGCTTAGTAACAAATGCCACCCAACTTTAAAGCTTATGTTGCATCTCACTTTTAAAAATACAAATTTAAATTTCTTAAATAAATAGGACTCATGAAAAACAGTCTTTTACTATCTCGTCTAGACCCACGAGGCCAGCACTTCAGAAGGCCTTGCCCAGGCAACTCCTCTCTTTCTTAAATGTTCCCTTTTTTCTCCCTCTCCTCCCCTTCATCTCTTGTCCGTGTAGTCCTAGGAACAGGCCACATGGCCTTGCTCGAGCTTTCTCACGCATGGTGACCTAGGCTCCAGTGGAAGCTTTGAAACTTTTGAGCTGGTAAGCTAGCTCAGCTGGTAAAGGCGCTTGTCTGTCTGTAATCATGGGCTTTCCCACCCTCACCCCAGTTCCCCAGTAATGACTCAGAGGCTTGTATTCAGCACTTAGGCCAGAAGTTTGGGCTTGTTCCCCAACTAGCTTCTAACTTATATAACCTGTTTAAACTATTCTATGTCTGCCACATGACTGGTTACTTCTCCTCAGTTTCATGCACCCAACTTCCTCCGAAGTGGGAAGGGGGCCAAGGGGGGTGGTGGGGGGGAACCTCTCCTCTTACTATCTCTCAGAGGTCTAATCTCTCTACCAGAACTCCCACCTTCTACTTCCTGCCTTTTGCTAATAGGCCATCAGCTTTTTATTGACAGGTGATGCTTGCATACAGTGCACAAGAGATTATCCCTACATGTGTCCCTATGACTGATGACCTGAGTTCAATCCCTGTGACCCACTAGAAGGAAGGGCCTGTCTCCCATAGTCCTATAATTGACACGCACGAGCTGTGAGGCAAAATGCCTACTCTTTTCTCTCATATAGGCATAGTGTGTGTGTGTGTGTGTGTGTGTGTGTGTGTGTGTGTGTGTTTGTATATGTGTATGCATGTATGTGTGTATGTTTGTATATGTATATGTGTGTACATGTATGTGTGTATGTGTGTGTGTGTGCACACACATCTGCTATTACTCTCCATCTTGAGGCAAAGTCCTTCACTGAACCCAATGCATACTGACTGGCTGGACTAGTTGACAAGTGAGCTGTAAGGATCCACTTATCTTTACCATCCCCTCCCCCAGCACTAGGGCTCCAGACAAGCAAGATCCTATGTGACTACTGTAGATCCTAACTCAGGTCCTCAAACTGGCAGTGCAGACACACGACCAACTGAGCCATTCCAAAACCCGCAGCATCACTGTGGAGATCCCTGCAAATGCTACAGCCACCATGCAGAGAAATGATCCACGTGAGACCAGGAGGAAAACCCGATCTAACACTAGGAAGTTTATTTTACACATATTTAATGAGTACAGCACAATTTGGTAACAATCATTAATTAACAACCCCATGTGTACAATAAAGATTAAGGTGTGGCTACATCGAAACTCTTTAGCAAAGTACTTGTGACCTCTACCATGAAGATGGGTTCTATAGCTTAAGCGCCTAAGGTCTGGTATGTTCTCAGTCATACAGATAGAATAGAGGTCCCCAGGCTACACAGTACATGTGACATCTCTCCTAACTATTGACTGAGAAGCAAAGTTCAAGATAAAAGTCTAGGAGGGGAGACTTTTGGGTAAGTGTAATATTTCAGGGGGATTCAGGTGTGGCTCAGCCCTATGGCTAGCACACAGCTCCAGGCTGTTAACATCCACTCCCAGGCTTCTGGGTGGGAAACCGGTCCATACATCCCTTCCGTTGAAGAGACAAACCTGCATACCTCTCGTTCCTGTCTTCTCTGGTGCTTATCTGTGAGCATGAAGATCTCAGAAGTCACTCAGGGTCTCTGCTGCTTCATTCTTTCAGTTAAAATTAAGTCATAGGCCCCTGAGCAGAGCTCATGCCTGACGACCACATGGGAGCTAGTGGCTTCATTCCTTGAGCTTCTGATCAGAGCTCACGCCTGCGCCTCTGTTTCAGGGCCTTTTGCTGTTATTAGCTTGATGATTGGAGGTGTGGCTGTCCGGTTAGTTCCAGACGATATTGTCATCCCAGGAGGAGTAAATGCAACCAACGGGACGGAAGCCAGGGATGCGTTAAGAGTCAAAGTCGCCATGTCTGTTACCTTACTTTCAGGGATCATTCAGGTAAGACTCCATGTCAGGAGATTAATTCTGTCTGTTCATCTGTGAAATGGCTATGGCACTCTCTTGGCTGGTCTCACTATGTGTGGGCAGAGTCAGACAGCAAAACTCCAGAGCTGGGGGCTCAAGATGCTTAAAATACCTGCTCACTGGGTGCCTTAGCTACCACAAAGAAAACCTGGCAGGCCTCCCTTAAGGGTTCTGAAAGCAAAATGAGTTTGAAGGAATGGGTGGTGGTTTGGGGAGAGGCTCCCTCTGGGGCTTGGAGGCAATGGCATGTGGATGAACCATGGCGTGCATGAATGAGCCCCTCCCAGCAGGGTATAAGCATGGGTTAGGTTCTGAGGGACTCAGGCCGTTACAGGGTTAGCGTCACGTTCTTTATAACCAGTGATCTGTTAGCTGCCACGGGCACAGGTCCACAGGATTAGGAAATGACTGAGAGAGAAATGTACACATTTCCTGTTGGTTGTCATTTCCTAACTCATCGCGACATTTGTTTGTTTCTCTGTCATTTTTTAAAAACCTAGTTTTGCCTAGGTGTCTGCAGGTTTGGATTTGTGGCCATATACCTCACAGAGCCATTGGTGCGAGGCTTTACCACCGCAGCCGCCGTACACGTGTTCACATCCATGTTAAAATACCTGTTTGGGGTCAAAACAAAGCGGTACAGTGGGATCTTTTCAGTGGTGTATGTAAGTAAGCGACTCCTCACTGGCTGGTACTGGCTCCCCACTCCCAAGCCCTGTTCGAGTCTATGTATCTTTCTCCTTCGAGACCTCAAAGGAGAAGACTTAGTTCTAAGGCTTTCTGGGAAAACTGCTACAACCCTGGTTAAACCCTCATGTCTGTCCATGTTGTGGATGCCTGATTCTAACTGGTTCAAAAGAAATTTGTTCTTAGGTCACTATCAGTGACTGCACCAGTCACTCTAATTAGGTGCAGAGATAGATAGCTTTTAAGAACAAATTATGTTGGGGTTTTTTTTCTTTCTTTTTTTTTTTTCTTTTTTTGGTGGGGGAGATACTAATAAGTAGCTTCCAGATATAATAAGAAGCTAGGTGTGGTGCTGTACGCCTTCAATCTTGTCCCTTGGAAAGCAGAAGCAGACAGATTTCTGTGAGTTTGAGGCAAGCCTATTCTACATAGTGACTTCTTGGCCAGCCTACATAGTGAGACCATTTAAAAAAAAAAAAACAAGCATAAAAGACATAATAGGAGCTAGGCAGTGGTGGTACATGCCTTTAATCTCAGCACTTGGGAGGCAGAGGCAGGTGGACTTCTGAAGTTCAAGGCCAGCCTGGTCTACAGAATGAGTTCCAGGACAGCCAGGGCTACTCAGAGAAACCCTGTCTTGAAAAAAACAAAAAAGAAAGAAAGAAAGAAAGAAAGAAAGAAAGAAAGAAAGAAAGAAAGAAAGAAAGAAAGAAAGAAAGGAAGGAAGAAAGGAAGAAAGAAAATATATCTCGGGCTAGCAAGGTGGCTCAGCGGGTAAGAGCACTGACTGCTCTTCCGAAGGTTCTGAGTTGGGATCCCAGCAACCACATGGTGGCTCACAACCACCCGTAATGAGATCTGACGCCCTCTTCTGGTGTGTCTGAAGACAGCTACAGTGAATTACGCCGGAGCGAGTGGGCTCGAGTGAGCGGAGCTGGCTGAGGTCCTGAGTTCAATTCCCCCAGCAGTCACACACATGATAGCTCAGGGCCATCTGTACAGCCATAAAATAAACAAACAAAAAAAAAAAGAAAGAAAGGAAAGGAAAATATATCTCATTTAAAGGCTGCCTATTCAAGCAAGTAAAAATAAGTAAGGCTGTTAATAGTTTAACCAACATAAGTAATTAGTTTAATAAAACATGTATAGACTATACACTACAGAAGAAACAAAAGGGCTTGCAAGTGCATAACAAAAATAACTGATCAAATTAAAGCTGATTATATGAAGTTGATAACAAATTCTTAAAATTCAACATTTTTTCCCCACACAATACAATATAGCTAAAAAAATCATTAACAATAGAGTTCCCCAAATCCTGAGTGGGGGCTGGAGAGATGTCTCAGCTTTTAAGAGCACTTGCTATTATTGAAGAGTACCAGGGTTCAACACCTAGCACCCACATCAGGCAGCATAACCACCTCTGTCTCCAGGAGATTCAGCACCCTCTTGTGGCTGCATTGGGCACACACAAACATGAACACACACACACACACACACACACACACACACACACACACACACACAGGGGTGGGGGGAGTACTTAAAAACAAAACTACTACTATAAAACCTGTATGTTTACAATCCAAGAAAAAAATACATTTCTAAATGGCCCCTGAAGTAATTCTAGCCAGTTGAATACTACAAAGGACATTTTCAGATCCTCAGCTGCAGCCTCTGCAGGCCTTTCTATGCGGGCCCTTCTCTAGACATGATGCTCACCTGAGCAGACACAGCCTTGGCCTTGGAAGTGACTGCCCAATGGGAAAATAGATGTGGTAACACATGAGCTGTACCAATGTTGAGTTCATTACAAGTATGTTAAATGCTATAAGAAGGGGAATAGACAGACACCTTTAGATTAGGGTTCTGGGACAGTCATGTTGAAGTGGTAACATTTAAATTTGAATCTTCAGTTGATAATACTGGAATCAAACTGTAAAGATATACCACAAGTTATTAATTTCTTGTGATATGTGGAAATACATCTCATACTCTGAGACTTCTCAAAATGACTTGTCCCAGAGCACGTGCAGCCTGCAGGTGCATGAGCCCTGGGCTGTGCAGCCCAGGTGTGCTGGCCTCTCTGCTTTGTTGGGTGTCAAATGACATGATTATATTTAAGGTATCCAGACCACAGCCCTAAGACACAACGACGTGACTTTCTTCTCTTCCTCTCCGGGGCTTCCTTCTAAACATCATTCCCTGGCTCCAAAAGTCTGCCTGGCTTCACTATGTCATGACAACTTCTAAGTCAGGATTTCTACAGCTTTGCTGTGTTTTTACCTCTGAAGTATTCTGCAGTGTTGACCCTGATTCCTTCATGATGCTCACAAGTCAGCCCCAGGGTCATTTTTTTTTCTGAATTTTATATGAGCTACATTCAGATATCAACATATCAAAAACACCATATTCCTTGCATGATAGAGCATGCCTATGCTGACACTCCAAGGTCAGCATGGACTCCATAGTGAGCAGCTGCCTCAAACAAAACAACAGTAAACCTATTATGTGGTTGGATACAAATTATAAGATTGTATGATTAGGTGAAATAAAAGCCTCCTAATCTGTAGAAGATATAAAGAGAACTGTTTCATCCTAAAATCATTCAGTCAGTGTGCTAAGGGTGAAGCCCAGGGCCCGGAGCATGCCAAGTATATACTCTACCACTGAATTTTATACTAAGTACCCCAACTCATGTCACTTTGAAGTTGAGGCTCATTGGAATTATTTTTACTGTGGTAAACTGTACATAACAAGAAGCTAGGCTGAAGAGATGCCTCTGTGTTTTCTGCCCTTGCAGAAGATCTGGGTTTGATTTCTAGCACCCAAATGGTACCTCACAAATGCCTGCTACTCCAGTGCCAGGAGATTCGATGACAACTTCTGACCTTCATGGGCTCCTATATGCATGTTGTTCAAATACACACATTCAGGCATACACACAGATTCCATAAATATTTTAAAAGTCCATAACAAAACATATCTCCATGTTCACATTATTTTTAAATACACAGTGCAGTGGGATTAATGCATTCTTTTGGCCACGCAGTTGTGATCACCCTCTGTTCTGGAACCTTTTTGAGCAATGGGGACAGAAGCTTCCCACTCATAATGTTCCCACCCCATTCTCTACCCAACCCTGCTAGCCTCTGTCACCCTTGTCTCTGTGGTCTGCCTGTCTGGGGACCTCACGTGTGTTGATTCATGCAGTCCAGGAGCTTGATATAAACCTCCAGTGTTCACTGTGTTACAGAGTACAGTTGCTGTGTTGCAGAATGTTAAAAACCTCAACGTGTGTTCCCTAGGCGTCGGCCTGATGGTTTTTGGTTTGCTGTTGGGTGGCAAGGAGTTTAATGAGAGATTTAAAGAGAAATTGCCAGCGCCCATTCCTCTAGAGTTCTTTGCTGTAAGTACATGCAAGGCGGTGGCCTATTCAGTCTTGGGATCACATGCAGAAGGGGTGGTGGAAGGACAAGGAGCTGGACGGTCCTCATCCCTGTTCTGTAAAACAACTAAGAAAAAAATTGTAAAAAAAAAAAAAAAAATGCCGTAAAATGTAGACATAGATGACTTTTAAAACCTAAGTGTAGATTATAAATAAATGCACATTTTAACAATGGTTACCTATGAAAGGTGGGATTTGGAAGAATTTGGGTTTTTTCATTATCTGCTTATTTTTTTTAATATCACACATTAATTTAATTAACCATGATAATTTCACTTTTGTTTTTTCCGAGACAGGGTTTCTCTGTATAGCCCTGGCTGTCCTGGAACTCACTCTGTAGAACAGGCTGTCCTCGAACTCAGAAATCCACCTGCCTCTGCCTCCCAAATGCTGGGATTAAAGGCGTGCGCCACCACTGCCCGGCTTTTCTTCTTCTCTCTCTCTCTCTCTCTTTTTTTTTTATAATTTCAATACTTTTACTTACTGTAATAAGGTGACTTCCACTTTGAAAAGTCAAAATCTCCCCAATTTTCTTTGTTTTCTGGTACTTCTTTTTTTTTTAAAGATTTATTTATTATCTATTTATTATAAGTACATTGTAGCTGTCTTCAGACACACCAGAAGAGGGCATCAGATCTCATTATGGGTGGTTGTGAGCCACCATGTGGTTGCTGGGATTTGAACTCAGGACCTTTGGAAGAGCAATCGGAGCTCTTACCCGCTGAGCCATCTCACCAGCCCCTGTTTTCTGGTACTTCTAAGCTGAAAGAAAATACCTCATGGCCTCACATAAGTCAGATCCAAACGTCTCACAACACGTTCATAACTGAAAAGCTACTCAAGTTTTCTATTTAAAAAGTGCATATAAATTGAAATAAACAATACTAGGTCCTTAAATGACCCCGTGATCTAGGATGTGTGCATGGCGTGAGCCTTGCATAGCTGCAGCCGAAGAGTCAGAGTGAAGACTGCTCCTGCACTTCACGGAGAGCTACCACAGAGTAGCCAGGTTTTGTGACAATGTAACATTATCAGAAGGAACTGGTCTGAGCTGATGTTCAAACTGTTAGCTGCTTCCAACTAGGAGCCGGCACAGCTGTTTCCCTGCAGCCTTTAAAATCCACAGTGGGTCACTCTAGATTCCTGAGTTGAAAGTTTGGAACCCACAAAGATTCTTTTCAAAAAATAACAGGTGTCAGCCTGTACATGCCTATAATCCCAGCAGCTGAGAAACTGACTTGGGAGGATTGTGCAGTCAAGGTTAGCCTGGGGTGCTAGGGAAAACTTGATGTTTTTTAAAGAAAGAAAAGAACAACAAATGTAACGTATATTTGATACAAATTTAGAAGCAGAAAAGCTACAGCTATGAAAACAACTATCTACTGTAGCTCCCAAAGAACTCCTTGACTTGGTCTTAGCAAAGTCCCACTAGTATCTTTTTTCTAAATTTTCTTTCTTTCTTTTATTCTTTGTGTGGAATCTTATTGGGGCTTTCTGTGTTAGGAATGTATCTGACCTGAGCCCCATTCTGGCCCTTTCTTAGAAAGTAAAAAGGCAAAAGAGACTTAACAATTTCAGAATCTCTTCTGTAACTGGGATCCGGTGCAGGATTGCAGCTTCCACTTAGAACAGAAAGAGGCATAGGGCAGCTTTGCCAGGAAAAGGGCAGCAAGCCTACTGAGGATGTAAAGGATGCCCATGGTCTTTCCTGTGTTGGGTACCAGTTCTGCCCACTGCCCAGATTCCTTTTAAAGATTCCTTCTTGTTTCCCCAGAGCGTGAATCTCCACAACTATCATTGAAATTGCAGTCTTTCAATAATACCCTCATGGAGCATTTGGGGGAGGGGCGGGAGGGGGGGTCGTTGAGACAGGGTTTCTCTTTGTAGCCCTGGCTGTCCTGGAACTCACTCTGTAGACCAGGCTGGCCTTGAACTCGTAAATCCGCCTGCCTCTGCCTCCCGAGTGCTAGGATTAAAGGCGTGCGCCACCACCGCCCAGCTATGGAACATTTTAAACCTCTTTCCTAGGTGGATGAGAAGGCCTGACAATCTGAGTTCTATCCCTAGGACCCACATGATAGTAGGAGAAAAGTGACTCCCCAAAACTGTCCTCTGACCTCTACATACACAGTGTGGCATGTACTTGAGTGCACACACACACACACACACACACACACACATCTGAAGCAAACAAACTTTTTTAAAAAAACTTTTATTGGATTATGATGAGAAAAGTTACATGATTTCAATTTATCTAGGAAAATAGAAAATAAAACATTCTGGAAAGTTTGAAGACAGGTTCTTCAGGGTTCTTTTTAAGCATATAGTTTATTTTTTATTTTAAATTTGTTTTGAGCTTTGCATTCTCTGATACATCTTTTCATGTCAATAGGAAAATGATGGTTTGGTAGTTAGCTAGTACCCCCATAAAAGTGAGCCTCAAACTGTATTTGTTCTGTGAGTTTAAATCATTACAGGCGTTCCTCCAGTTTAAGATGTACAACAGATTCCACTCACATTGACAGGGATAAGTGCCCCACTGCTACAGGCATTTCACTGGAGGGAGCCAACGATTCTGGTACCTCTGAGTCTGCTGGGTCTGATGGACAGCAAGCTGACCTTACCAGCAGTTATACGGAGGCCGCCCTGCAGGAGCTGCCTGTTCTGGGAGCCCTCCCCCCTTCTCTCCTGAAAGTCACAGAAGCTATAGTTACTGAGGATGAAGCAAGTAGCTATCACACCATCTGCCGTGTTTGTCTGCAGGAAGGCTGTGCTTTGTAACTCACATACATCTAGGTTGTAACAGTGCACCCTGGCCTCTAAGTGGAGAGCTGTGTGTGTACTCCAAACCTGGAGAAGACAGCTATGTGCCACTCTGGGAGGCTTTTGACCATGGCCACATTGCTGTCCTCGAGGCAGGGACAGTAGCAGAAGGATTCTAAAACAAATGTGGGTTTCATGATGACAGGTGACCTTACCAACCTCACCTCACATATAGTATGAATGGCATTCCTGCCCCAAACTCAAGGTCAACCCTAGTGATGGCCTCCTCTGGCTGCAGTCAACTAACCAAATGTCTCAACTGGGAACAGAATGCAAATGAAAAAAACTGACTCTGCCTTGAGCTCTAGGGCGGCCCTTTATGGGGTAAACTGAGAGGAGATAGCTGGCAGCTGAAAACCTCCCTCATAACACTGAGAAGTGAGAATAGATTTCCCATTAGACAAGTGATTTGAACCTTTGTCGTCATGTGTGAGTGTTTGGTTTTGTGTCTGTTGTAGGTGGTGATGGGGACTGGCATTTCTGCAGGGTTTAACCTGCATGAGTCCTACAGCGTGGATGTCGTTGGAACACTTCCTCTGGGGTAAGAAAACAGCTGAAGAAGAGTGAGCGAATATCTCTAGCGTTGCATTAAAAAATCATCTTTTCTACTATATCAGACATCTGGAGGTTTTATAGACTTGAGTGTGTGTGTGTGTGTGTGTGTGTGTGTGTGTGTGTGTGTGTATGTGTGTGCGCTAGTAACAACTTGTAGCAGCCGGAAGAAATTACACAGACCTTTAATCCCAGCACTCAGGAGGCAGAAGCAGGTAGATAGATCTTTGTGAGTTCAGAGTCATTCTGGTCTACAGAGCAGGTTCCAGGACAGCCAGGACTACATAGTAAGACCTTGTCTAGTGGTAATGGGATTCCACAGCAGAAAAAAATTAAAGATTTTATTTCTAACCATTTTTAAAAAGATTTTTTTTTATTTGCATGTGCGTGTGCATGTGTTCATGTATATATGTTCAGGTATCTATGGAGGCCAGAAGAGAGCTTTGGATCTCCTGGAGCTAGTGTTGCAAGAGCTTGTGAGACACTTGATGTGGGTGCTGGGAGCCAAACCCCTAACCTCTGCAGGAGCATTAGTCACTCTCAACCACTGAGCCATTGACCCAGCCCCACTAACCTCCTGGAAATACACAGTCCAATACTGTTGACCAAATTCATACTGTTAAAACAGATCTCTGTGCAGATGCATCTTGCAGATCTGAGCTCTATACTTCTTAGACCTTTGTTCTCTGTCTCTTAGCCTCTGGCAACTGCAAGTCAGTTTTTCATTCCATAAATTTGACCATTCTCGATATCATTTTTATCAATGATCACACAGTATTTATCTTTTGGGGGATTGGCTCATTTCACTTGGTCTAGTGCCCTCAAGGTTTATCTATAACAGGACCCAGGACATGTTCTTCCTTTCCCTTTTCTTTTTTCATTAATGTATTTATTCACTTTACACCCTGATCACACACTTCCCATCTCTTCCCAGTCCCACCCTAACAGGCCCCTCCCCCAACTACCCCCTACCTTTCTTCTCTGAGAAGGGAAGGCCTGCCATGGGTACCAACCTGCCCTGACACATCAGGTTGCAGCAGGACTAGGCACATCCTCTCCCACTGAGACCCTGCCAGGCAGTCCAGTTATGGAAAAGGGATCCAGTGGCAGGCAACAAAGTCAGAGACAGCCCCTGATCCAATTGTTAGGGAACCCACATGAAGAACAAGCTGCACATCTACTACAGATATGTAGAGAGAGAGCCTAGGTCCAGAGCTTCATGCTCTTTGGTTGGTGGTTTGGTCTCT
>JADRCD010181656.1:0-31643 GCA_019843815.1 Montemys delectorum
CTTTCTCTCTCTCTCTCTCTCTCTCTCTCTCTCTTTCTTTCTTTCTTATTTTTTTGGTTTTTCGAGACAAGGTTTCTCTGTATAGCCCTGGAGCTCACTCTGTAGACCAGGTTGGCCTCGAACTCAGAAATCCACCTGCCACTGCCTCCCTAGGATTAAAGGCATGCGCCACCACAGCCTGGCTCTGGTCTTAATCTTTAAAAAAAAAATTTATATTTATTTTATGAGTATGGGTGAGTGCCCAAGTGTATAATGTGTGTGTTTGGTTCCTGGGGAAATCAGAAGAAGGTGTCAGATCCTAAGGAACTAGAGTTATATACAGCTGTGAGCTTGCCATGTGTCTGCTAGGAACCAAACCCAGGTCTTCTAGAAGAGCAGCGTGTGTTCTTAATCACTTAGTGCAATCTCATTGCACTAAGTGTTACTGCATTGTGGTTTTGATTTGCATTTTCATATTATTATTGATACTGAATATTTTTTCGTATACTTGTTTCTTTTTTCTCTTTCTTCTTTTCTCTTTGTAGTAGTTATCTGATGGAGTTTTGTAAGTCAGATCTATCTAATTTTTTATAAGCACAAATAATTTCAATGATTTGTGGTAAGTAAGAGTAAGGTTTAAATCCATTAGGGGAAAATGAAAATTACAAGCTTTTCTATAGAAGGAAGTAAAACTTCCTAGTGTTAAAAGCCTAACATGAATCAACTGCATAAAATTCAGCATTTAGAGTATTCAGAAATAGTAATGCTAATAGGGAAAAGCTAAAAAATTGAGAGGGGGCAAGGCAAGAAAATGAAACATGGACAGGAACCCTCAAAGGCATTTTTAGATACAGGAATTTGCAGCAAGGAAGAGACACAAACATGATCGCGAATGAGAGCCTGGGTGCCACATAAGGCAGCTGAGAGCTGGAATAAATAAAAATAATGACAAACTACTACAACCAAAATCCCCAGATTTTTTGTTGTTGTGGTTTGTTTTTTTAGACAGAGTTTCTATGTATAATCCTGGGTATCCTTGTGCTTTTTCTGTAGACCAGGCTGGCCTCCAACTCACAAAGATCTGCCAGCCTCTGCCTCCCAAGTGCTGAGATTAATGATGTACACTACTACCTGGTCACAATCCCCAGATTTTATATGGCTTAATCCAGATGTAGATTTAGAATGTAATTTGAATGAAGCATCAGTAAGAGCTGTAGACTTTCAGAACCATCCACCCTGGAAAGCCGGAGTCAGGAAATATTTTGTTCACATAATATACCTGTTGAAATGAAAAAATAGCAGTATGTCAAGGGAGGCTTTATGCAAGGTGTGTTTTCAAATGATGAATAGAATCCTAGACTTTAGTAGTGGATCTGGAAATGACTGGCTTTATGGTCCTCTGGAGTTCTGAGCTGGGGCACACCTTCCCAGTGTTTGTCAAGCTCCCCTGTTTGGCTTTTGACAGCAAAACTGGTGGTTCTCTTAGCACCAGTTTCCACAAACCTTCGTGCCACAAACACCTCAGTTTCTGAGAAGACTCATCAAAGAATCCTCTTCTTTAAAGCTGGGCAGTGGTGGCGCAGGCCTCTAGTCCCAGCACTTGGGAGGCAGAGGCAGGGGGATTTCTGAGTTCGAGGCCAGCCTGGTCTACACAGTGAGTTCCAGGACAGCCAGGGCTACACAGAGAAACCCTGTCTTGAAAAAATAAAAAATAAAAAAAATTAAAACTATAGATTTTGTCCATTTATAATGAGAGCATGCAGGATAGACAGGACAAGCTGCCCTCATGCCCAGGTACCCTTCCTACTTCTATGCCTTGGCTGTGTCAAGAGGAAGCTCTTCACACTCATATATTTGCTGCTATGACTTTTTGTAGGGTATGGTGAAAGTGTCATGATTTGAGAAATATCCACCTTGACCACCCACCAATCTAAAAACTTAATAAAGAAATTAAAACTGAGTAAGTTCAAGGCTAAACTAGCTAACTTAGCAAGACTGTCTGCAAAATAAAGGGTTGCGAGTATAGCTCAGATTGTGTATGTGCAGTTCCCCACTACTCCTGAGAGAGGGAGGAGAGGGATTGAGATTAAAACTGGGCTGGGATAACTAGCTGGGGTAACTGGCATGTACAAGACCCTGACTTCCACTCCCAGTATCACAAATAAAAGGTAGGAAAGGGGTAAATAAGAAAGAGAAAAAGGAATGTGGAACAAATTAAATTCTCACAGAGACTTATTTTAGTAATGCTCAGAAAAATTTATTACAGATTGCTTCTAATCTAATGAACTGATGGTATTTGACCATTTTCTCAACGGCTAAGATCTTTAAGAAATGATGACAGTAAAACAAGTTAGTGAAGACTGAGGCATACACAGACACGCAGTAGACAGCCTGCCAGTGTGCACAGTAAAAGTATGCACCATGAGGCAATTTGGCACTAATACCCAGTGGTTTATATCATGATTTCCTAATGCATATACAAGATTTAATAAATGAATTAATGTGAAGAAAGACAAAGAAAAATAAGAAACTAAAATACAGTGTCAGAAAAAGATAATCGCAGATAGAACTTTTTACCTATAGTGGTATATTTAGATAGATGTTCTATTATAACAAAGGCAGATTAAATCATAGGGTGATATTCTGTTTACTAAAGGATACTAAATTAATGATAGAATATTTAAGGACCTGACAGGTAGTTCTGATGCCATCTGACTTACTAATCTTTGATAGATGCTGATAAAGCTGAAAGACCTGATCAATAAAAATCACAGGCCACTTGTAAATGAAAACTTCTTTGCAGTCCCCAGTATGGAACCCTGTGCCTCATGCATCCTTCTTGAAGACGCTACACTGAGTTTTAGCCCTGCCCTAAAGAGAACAAAAACAATCTTAAAAGTATTTTAGACCTCTAAATAAATTCCTAATCTAGTATTAATTGTATTATTTTTCAATTTAAAGGGGAACAATGTAAATGGTTCTTTTTTCACATAAAGTAAATGATCAAGCATATCACAGTGGTTGGGTTCTCAGGAACCATGCATGTTCATCTTAAAATATTCACTTTGTATGACATTTAGTTGTCAATTGGAAGCAATTCAAAGGCCATTACACAGTTGATAAGCCAGGTAGAAGGAGCTATCCCGACTTTGTTCTACTGAACCCTGGGTGACAATGAAACAAGATCCTTATAGATGATGTATTTCATACAGAAGTGCCGATGTGTGGTATGCAACTGTGTTGATGGTCTGAGTTGTGTCACTGCTTGGTTTGGGCTTTCTTCTGAGGACCTTGTCTCCTGCCGCAGCAGTGAGCTTAAGAAGGTCATTCTATAGGTGATGTTTGAAGTTTACACCCCGAGAAGAAGTAACATCCATCTGGTAGCATTAGCAACAGCTGCCCTCTGTTGAGCCTGCTCTTCTATGGATCTTTAAGAACTTCATAGTATTCTTCCTGTTCATGTACTTTGCATAGAGGCCAGCATCCATTGTGAACCCTCAAGCATACACTTCAAAGGACTTTGAGCTTTGTTCATTAGGAACAATGACTTGAGTAACTGTTCCATCAAACTCAGCACATTTTCTAACCTTAAGAACTATCTCAAGTTTGTTCAGCATCTTCTGTTGTTATGGAAGCCACTCCCTACAAGCCCAGTAGCCCATTCTTCTGTTGCCTAGTATTTGTGACTGAGCACTGGCTAGTTGAGAATGATTCATTCTTCTCTGGCAGCAGCAATAATTATCTTATATTCTCATTGTCTGTATGATCACAGGTTACACACCAAATTGTTGACAGCATTCCTCAGGGCACCACAGGACAGTAACACCTTAACTGTCTTTGTGCCTAGTCTTGGTCACATGGTGGAGTGGTGTTTACTAAAGCGTTATGCTGGAACAGCAGCTGTATACCTTCAGGTGCCCAGGACTATAGCATTCGTGCAATGGTGTCCATACAGTGTGGTTTTTAACTTTTGGGTCATTTCCGTTTTGCAAAAGGTGTTCAACAGAAGGCATATTATTTTTAGTAGAAACAGCGTGAAGCACAGTCTCTCCTGTGATTTCCTTTCCTGGTGTGTTACTGGGTAATGACTTCACTGTGGAGGGGCTTGACATCATTTGTCTGTGAGTTGAATTATTCAGCAAAAGTGGAGGTGTGCCCAGTGAAAGTTTAAGGGAGTCATCTGGTATGGTAGATTCTCCTGAGTGTGACATCACCCTAAAGTCGGCCTAAAGGCAGAGAAGAACAGTTAGTTGATCAACAGTACATTTTTTGCAAGCTATGTCTCTATTGCTACTTGGAATGTTGCTCCCACATATCTTAGAAGTAGGAATGGGAGGTCTGATGCAGCGGCCACAATTGCTATTACACCTTTAGTGAGAGATGATCTTTTTATTTTTTGGTTTTTCAAGACAGGGTTTCTCTGTATAGCCCTGGCTGTCCTGGAACTTACTCTGTAGACCAGGCTGGCCCCGAACTCAGAAATCCGCCTGCCTCTGCCTCCCAAGTGCTGGGATTAAAGGCGTGTGCCACCACTGCCCAGTGAGAGATGATCTTTTACAGAGACCTTCTCAGGAGTCTCTTCACCCTTGTTCACAGTGTCTGGAGACACTATATGCTCAGCCAATTGTAAAGAGAGTCTAAGATGGTGGCACAGGCCTGTAATCCTAGAATTTGGTAGGCTGAAGGAGGAGGAGCATGAGTTCAAGGTCAACTGGGGCAGCATAACAAGACCCAGTCTTAAACCAAACAACATAAACCAAAGAAAAGCAAAGCTGGGGGGTGAGGGGTAGGAGCAAAACCCAAAGAACCTAAGATACTTTTCTGATATATATGTAGAACAAATAAGGTTTTTTGGTTCAAAGATCACTACATACTTACATCCTTTGACATACTAAGTCAATAGAAAATGTAGTTTTAAAATTATGGTTCAGGGTTATGAGCATTCACTATTCTTGGAGAGAATTCAGATTTGGTTCCAGCACCCACATGGCTGCTCACTGTTATATGTAACTCCAGTTTCAGGGGATCCAATACTATCTTTTAGCCTCCATTGACACTGAATGCACATGGTACACTGACATTCAGGCAAAACAGTTATGCATTTAGAATAAAAATAAATCTTTAAAGCCAAAACAAAAGAAAAAACCCTAAAAAACAAAAAAACCAACTATTTTCAATATTTATTTATTAATAAAAATAAAATTAAATAAATTAATAATTAATGAAACAATAAATCTATTAATTTATCATTATTATTATTACATATATATGTGTAAGTCAGGGGAAAACTTGTAGGAGTTGGTTCTTTTGTTTCTTCATGGGGGTTCTGGTAACTGAACTCAGGTCTAGGCTTGGCAGCAAATGCCTTTACCTGCTGAGCCATCTCAACAGCCCTAATTACTTTTTTAAACTTATATTTGCTTTTATGTGTTTGTGGTGTGGGCATGTGTGTGTAGGCCAGAAGACAGCTTGGAGGAGTTGGCTTTCTTTTTCTACCTTTCTTTATGTGTGTTCTACTAACCAAACCAGGTCACCAGGCTTAACAGCAAATGCTTTTGCTGGCTGAGCCATCTTTCTAAGTCATTGATTTTATTTTATTTTATTTTTTAACTTTTATTGCATTATGATGAGAAGATTTAATTTTTTTAATTAAAATTTTTTGACAGGGTCTTGCTATGTATCCATGTCTATCATAGAACTCATTATGTAGACCAAGTTGGTCACTACACTTGGCCTAAGTCATTAAATTTTAAAAATTATAAATATATATGATGGGCTGGAGAGATAGGTTAGTAGTTAAGAGCATTATCTATTCTTCCAGAGGACTTGGGTTCAATTCCCAGTGCCCACATGGTATCTCCCAACCATTCAGAACTCCAGTTCCTGTGATTGAATCCCTTTCTGGCCTCTGCAGGCAAAACACCTATACACATAAAATAAATATTTTGAAAAATTATAAATGCATATGACAAAATGTATCATTTTGCTCCTTTTTAAATAGTGCCTGTGATCAAACTTAAGGCTTGCATGAGTATGACCCATCCCTCAGCTTCATTTCATACATTTAAAGTTTTAAGGTTATTGTTATTGGTTACATTCACATGTTGTCAATTACCAACATTACTTACCTTTATAGTTCTTGCCTGGGTGGTGGTGGTTGCATAGTAAGCATTTTACTCTCCAGACCCAAGTGAGACTGGATCTCAATAAAATAAAATAAAGAAGCCGGGCAGTAGTGGTGTGCGCCTTTAATCCTAGCACTTGGGAGGCAGAGGTGGGCAGATTTCTGAGTTTGAGGCTAGCCTTGTCTACAAAGTGAGTTCTAGGACAGCCAGGACTATACAGAGAAACCTTGTCTTGAACCCCCCCCCAAAAAAAAATAAATAAAAAAATAAAACAATAGTCAGGGGTGGGCCACGCCTTTAATTCCAGCATTTGGGAGGCAGAGGCGGGCAGATCTCTGAGTTGGAAGCCTGCCTGGTCTACAGAGTAAGTTCCAGGACAGCCAGGGCTATACAGAGAAACCCTTTCTTGAAAACAAACCAAGCAATCAACCATTAAACAAAAAACACTACCTGTATGTATAGGTAAACATTATCTATTAATCTGTGGGCTGATGTAATTTTAAAAGGTACTATTCATTGTAGCAGCAGCAGCAAGAAAAGTAACAACTGAAAAATAAGTCATGGTATGGGAAGTCAAATTCTCTCAGGTAGCATGACTTAAAAGGCTGTAGTATTTAATGAATTGTGGTATTGACACCAATGGTAGATAAGAAATGTCTGCCCAGAAACTGAACCTCTGCTTTATAAAGAAACTTGATATATGTCCCGAGTGCTTAGCAGATGAGTGAGGGGATGGACTGTTTGAACAATGAAACAATGTTAATTAGAGATAAAATGAAACAGTTAATTAGAGATAAAATAGCTTTTCTATTCAAACATATATACAAATAATAAGTTCTTAACTATAGTATAAATGTGAAAAAGAGAACTTTCAGGAAAGATAAGGACGTTTGTTTTTTTATGCCATAGAGGAGGGAAGATAGTGAAGATTTTTCATAAGACTTGAAAGGCAAAGATTGATGTTTATTAAAATGTACAATGTACAAGCCAACATTGTGGCAGATACCTATAATTCTAGCACCGAGGAGCAGAGGCAGGAGAGTCTATGTCAATTTGAGGTCAGCCTGGGCTACAGAGTGAGACCTTGTCGATGAATGAATGCATAAATAAATAAATTCTACATACATAAAATATACAGTTATTTCAAGACAACAGGAACAGAAGAGATACCCAACCATTTGGGAGAAAATACTAAAATATTTGTAGAGCATAGACTTGAAAAGGATTAATAATAAGCATATATGAGGAGTATTTTATATATTGCTAGTAATAATAACAGGAAAGGACTAGAAAGTCATAACAGAGGACCTGTAGACAGGAAAGGGTGTTCAGACCCTTTAGTAGTGTAGATCAAAACACCATGAAGTGGGGTTTGTTTTTCTTTTTTTTTTTTTAAGATTTATTTATTTTATATATACGAATACACTGTAGCTGTCTTCAGACACACCAGGAGAGGACATCAGATCCCATTACAGATGATTATGAGCCACCATGTGGTTTCTGGGAATTGAACTCAGGACCTCTGGAAGAGCAGCCAGTGCTCTTAACTGCTGAGCCATCTCTCTAGCCCTGGGGTTTGTTTTCAACCTAAATGGTTGAATTCCATGGCTAAACACCTACATCCAGGGCCTCGGCGTGCTTGGCAAGTGTTCCTCCCTTGATGTACATTTCCCAGCCTGTTTTAAAACTTTCACCTAATTAAAATTTTTCTTTCTAACTGTTGAAATGATTGCTCATTTTAAGTATGAAATGGTCTTTAAAACATTTAAATGTTTTCTTTATGTGTATGCGTGTGCCTTCATGAGTTTATGTGTGCCATGTGTATCTGAGCCTGTGGAGATCAGAAGAGCTTACAGATCCCCGTGAATCTGGAGTTGTTACAGGCAGTTATGAGCCACCATGTAGGTGTGGGGAACTGAATCTGGGTTCTATGCAAGAGGAGTGAGTACTCTGGTTTTTTTGGGTTTTTTTCCAGTGGGGGTGTTTTTTTGTTTGTTTGTTTGTTTGTTTTTTAATTTGAGGCAGGCTTATAGAGATCCACCTTCCCCTGCCTCTGCACCACCACTCCAGGATCAAACACTTTTAACTACCAAACTACTGAACCATCTCTCCAGCCTCATGAAAAAGTCTTTTAAAAAGGCATATTTGAAAGAAATAATATGTGTGTTTGGTGGCACCCATCACCTAATCTTGTCACTCAGGAGGCAGACAGAGGCAGTTGGATCTCTGAGTACAAACCCATCCTGGTCTACATGGTGAATTCCAGGGTAGCTGGGATTACAAAGTGAGACACTATATAAAAAAGAAATATAAAGATCATCTTTGGCTACCTATGTTCAAGGTCAGTCTGGGATACATGAGAGACCCTAAAGAGAAAAGAAAGAAAAACAATTTAAAGAAAAATATGTCTTAAAAGATAAAATAATACTTTAGTTTTGTTGAGAGAGACGCTCAACCAAACTACGTGCTGGAAACCCCAGATTTCTGTCTTGGTGACACTAGTATGCAGGTTCTGTGTAGTAATTGGCTGTTTTAATGTTTTCCTTCAGAGCTGAGTGTTGCCGGCAACATCTGAGGTGGGGTTGGGATTTAGTTGACAAAGCAGACTGATGGTTGGGGTATAGGAATAGGTTAATGTTACTAAGGAACAGAAATCATTGCGGAGGTGGGGGGTAGGGTTTCATTTGAATCCATTCATGAGCAAAATTGTTCTGTACTTCGGTCCTGCACGCCAAGTGTTCAGTGAAGCCTGGATTGGATGTGGCAGCTCAGTGGTGCTGAGGAAGAGAGTGTCTAATCATTGCTTTTGTAAAAGGGTTGATTAAAACTTTTCACCCCGTATTTTAGAAAGTCGAATGTTTTGTTTCTTCCTTTTGTTTCTATAGAAGACTTTCAAAAAGTTGAAAGTTTAATTAAAATAACACATTTTCTTTCCATATAACTTCTCTTTCTCCCAGAGTAGCTTGATTAAGCAGTTATTTTTTAAGTATATTTGGCCATAAACAGTTATAATACTCTGTCTGAGCAGTTCTAATTTGTCGTTGTCTTGTGCCTTTAAAATAGTTTTGGTTTAGGAACTATATTCTAAAAGCCTATTTTGTTTTATTAGTTTTATATTTTGAGCCTTCCATAATACCTAGTTATTTACAAGTATATGCACTGGGATATTTTTGTTTCTAAACGGGAATTAGTAAAATTGATATCTTTTTTTTAGAAGTTCAGGATATGGATCTACTAATGTGGTCAGTTATAAGACCATGACGAAAACTTTCTACAAGAATTTATCATTTGATAAAATGTTTCAGGTTTGTTGTGTATCTTTTATTGACAGCTTATTTGCTTTTGATAAAATCTAAACTGCAGCAGCACGTGCAGCTGCATACTCCATACAGGATCGAGTGAAGATAAATGATGGAGCTGGCTGCATCGAGCCAGACATTTCCAATGTGAATGGAACTGCCTTTTGACAGTGTCACCTATGATATGTTATAGCTGTAGAGAAGTCGGTGCCTGGCTTGAAAGGACAGGCTACTTTCTTGTTAGGAGTGAATGTGTGAGGGACCGGGAAAAGCAGTCTGTGTTTGGGTTGAGTGAGTCTTAACTTCCGGAGACCCAGTGAAAGATTTCACAAGGGATGGAACAGTGGAGACAAGTTCCCAGACACAGATGCCTGACACCATGAGTCCTTCAACTCCATTATCCTGTGCTGTCTATTGTAGACAATGCCCAAGTTCCTAGCTTTCTGGCTGGACTCCACCCCTAATCAACTGATCACAGCCAGGTATGCCCCGCCCCACAGCCAGGTAACCCAGCCCACCATATAAGGGACAGTTTGCCCACTCCCCTCTCCTCCTCCTCCTCCTCCTCCTCCTCCTCCTCCTCCTCCTCCTCCTCCTCCTCCTCCTCCTCTTCTCTCTTTTCTCTTAGCCTCTTACTCTTCTTATCTTTACTTTCTCTTCCTCCCTTCCCTCTCTCTCCATGTGGCAATGGCTGGCTTCTGCTTTACAGTCTTCTCTCTCTCCTTTCTATAATAAAACACCTTACGACCATGCATTGCTTCCTTTCAACTAGATGCGCCATGTTGGCCCAGAACTCCCATGTGCCCACTCCGGAACCACCAGGCGGCTGCTTCCCCTGTCTGTCCCCTTTCTCCCTTTGGCCCCAGAGTGGGTAGAGCTGCTCTGGGGTCCCCAATTCATTCTCAGCTCCTTCAAGGTGTCCAATGTCACCTGTGATCCTCAGGGGCTAGAACCTGTGTCCTTGGGCCTCACAGCTATCCCCCTACCCCACGCTCCTGAAGGACTGGGAGCCAGGGGGAGTGGGGTGGGGTGGGAATGGGGCTCTGACAGACACCCACGCCCGTCGCCCAGAGTACTGGACCTCTGTCAGGACGTGAGTCATCCTCTCCAATCCCTTTCGTTTCCCCACTGCCAGGCAGTGCTTGACCCAACAAGTGTGGTTATTTACTTTAATCTGAAACTAATAATTTCCTACTAGTAAGACAATAAATCTGATTATAATATGTTTTACTGGAAATATTGAAATCTCAGAAAATATTCTTTTCAAAATGCTGCTTGTTCACAATATACATGGTTACCCAAGAGTTCTGATAGAAGTGTAAGATAAATACTGTTTTTATGTCTGCCTGCTAATGTAACATCAATTCTGCAGCTCATGATTCAAAAAGTAACTGCTTTTTTCTTTTTTTTTCTTTTTCTTTTTTTTTTTGTGGAGTCTATTTGTTCTTTTCACCTTTACATGGTTCTGTGGATTAAACTTGGGTCACCAGGCTTATACAGTGAGCTCTTTACCCAGTGATTTCATTTTAATGGCAGTAGCAACCATAAATAGTGATTTCTTTGATGGATGTGAATGAGTGAGGGAAATGATGAATCTTCCAGAAAGAATTCATTGTTGTAGACACTCTGAAGGAAAACAAAACAAAAAAGTTGTGGTTGGGCATGGTGGAACATCTCTACAATACCAGCATCCAAGAGGTCGAAGCAGGAAGACAGGGCAGCCTGGGCTACTTAATGAGACCCTGTCTTAAAAAAGAAACATAAATGTGAGTCATGGAAGGTGATGAGAATAACAACATTACCAAGAGCCTGGAGGGATTTGATTCAATCACATATGGCATTGAGGGGGTCAAACTGCAGCTGTAGTAGAAATGACAAGGGAATTTGAATCAGAATAGGTTTACTGAGGTAGAATCTGTTAGTAAAGATGCTGTGATGTTGATGAAGTGATACACAGGATTTAGGATATTACATAATCCTAGCTGATAAACACAGTTTGAGAGACTGTAAATTTTATTTCTATCTTTCATACTTTGAGACAAGGTCTTTGTGTGTAATCAGCCTTGTCTCACACTCACTGTACAGCTCTTCCTTCTCCTGCTCTAACATCCTTGAGTGCTGTGGTTACAGAGGTGGAATCATGCTAGTACACTGCTAGGCTTTTGCTCCATTTGTAAAAGTTCTACTCTAAAAAAGTCCAATATCATCACATCACAGGGAATCTTTCCTGAAAGGGAGAGCCAGTCAGCATGGCAAATTTCCACGTTGCTCTTTTGCTTTTCAAAGAAACTGTTACCATTGCTGGAGCAGACCAGCCAGGAGTCTGCCCCAGCAGCCACACACATATAGCAGAGGACTGCTGGGTCTGTGCTTATTCAGAGATGATGCACCTAACCCTCATGGGACTGGAGGCCCCAGGGAGTTTAGAGGTCAGATGAGGTGAGGGGTGGGGACATCCATGTCGAGGCACGTGGGTGGAGAGGAAGTATGGGAAGTGGATCAGTCAGAGGGTGGATGGGGGGCATGAAATATGGAATGTAAAAATAAATAAATAAATAAATAAATAAATAAATAGATTTTTACCAGCCTTCAGTTCTAATGCTTTGACCAGTCACTAGCCGTCAACATCAAGCTTCTTCTCTGGGACTAGGATTTGCTGAAGCCTTAGCTATCATTAACATTTTTAGTAATCATGTGTTTTAAAAAATATATTTATGTTCCAGGACAGCCAGGGCTATACAGAGAAACCCTGTCTCAAAAACAAAGAAACAAACAAAAAAACCCCAAACACTTATGTATTTTTAGTACACAGTACAAAATTTAATACACAGTATTTAATACCACAGTACAGTGTAGGTTTAACTTACTATAACATTGATGAATCAAAAGCCTAATGTGACATGCTTTATTGCAGTGCTTCTTAATGTGGTCATTTAGATATAAACCCATAGTATGCCTTATGATTGATTGCCCATTTGAAACCCAGTTCATGGGTTTAACTTTAGCAAGGCATCTGCCTATTTTAGACTTTTCCTTATTTCTGCTGTTTTCAGGAGAGGATTCACATCTTTCCTCAGCTGTGTTTGGTGTCCCTGAGTCCACAGTCTTCGTAGTTATTTTCCCTGAATGTGGGAATTGACAGTCTGTTCTTGTTTCAATTCTGCGCTGTGATGACAAAAAGCAACTCGGGAGAGAGAGGCTTACTTTGGTACAGTTTGGTACGGTTTGATGGTCTAGTTCATTACTGTTGGGAAGTCTAGACAGGAATTAGTTATGGTACATTCACAAATGGGAGCAAGAACTGAGTACACACACTTGTGCTGCTTACTTTTTCGCTCAGCTTGATTCCTCCATTCATGAAGGGTGCAGGACCCCCTATCTAAGGAGTGGAGTCACTCATACTGAGCTGGGTCTCCCCATATCCATTAACCTAAGACAGTCTCTCACAGACATACCAACAGGCCAAATCAATGTAATCTGTTCTTTATTGAGGCTTTTTCCTCATGATTCTGTTTTATCAACTTGACAATTAAGACTAACCATCAGGAGGCTGGTGTGATAGCTCTGTGGTTAAGAGTGCTTGCTACTCTTCCAGAGGACCCTATTTCAGTTCCTAGCACCCACATCAGGCTGCTCATAACAGCCAAGGGGGTCTAGTTCCCTCCTGGCCTCCAGGGTCCCTGTACATGAGTTGTACACATACACACACACACACACACACACACACACACACACACACACACACACAAACATATAGACAAAATTTAAAAAAAATTTTGAGACAAGGTTCCTCAAAAGGTAGTCCTGGTTGTTTTGGAACTCCCTATGTAGGAGTTCCCATCTTGGCCTCAAACTCACAGAGATCCTCCTACCACTGCTTCCATCAATAAAATAAATCTTAAAAGAAACAAAAGCTAACTAACCATCACACAGACCTTGCGTAGGATGCACAGAGAGGATGGTAACTGCCTGGGTACTTGATGGAACTGGGAAAAGAACTGAAGGTCTAACTATTTTTTGAGTAGAAACTGAGCCAGTTTTGTTTGGGGGTATATTCTTTTCTTTTTTAGATTTATTATTTTATATGTTTTATGTTTATGAATGCTCTGTCTATGTGTATGCCAGAAGAGGGCGTGTGATTCCATTATAGCTGGTTGTGAGCCACCATATGATTCCTGGGAATTGTATTCATGAACTGTGTAAGAGCTGAGCCATCTCTCCAGCCTTTGGAGCCCATTCTTGAATTTTTCTTTCAAAGCCACATTGTACCTCTTAATTCTTGCAGCCTACAGTAACATGAATTATATTGCTTTTGACTGATTTCTTTTCTTAGGCTTGTGTTTAATTTTAGAGGCTCTACCAATTCAATTTTGTCTTTTTTCCTCCTTTATTAGTTTTGTTGCTATTCTCTGTTGCCTCCTCTCTGAATCTCTTCACTCTGTTTAATCCTTCAAATGAGTTTTATTGCCATTTGGGATTGATCATAATGGTTTTTAGCCCATTTATGTTCTATTTTGTATCACCGCTTCGTTACTTTCATTGTGGAATAGCATTGTGTTACATAGAGATGAATCACAACTTGTGTCATCTCCTGCTATGTACCCCCCCCCATATAAACCCCGCTTTTGGGGTATTACAAGTTGTTTAGCTATGAATATCATATACAGGTTTTTTTGTAGGTATTTCATTTTTCTTGAGTATGTAAACTTGTTGAGCTGTTACGTGACTGTTTAGCCTTTGAGGATACCAGGCTGTTCTTTATGAAGCTCATAATGTTTAGTCCCCAGCGTTAGTGTAGGGGAGTGCCTGCCTTCCTCTTCACTCATTTGCTATTTTGCCTTTGAATTATAATTACTTTAATGGGCATAAAATAGTGTCATATTATGAAATTTTTTGTTTCTCAAGACATGGTTTCTCTACATAGCTTTAGCTGTCCTGGAACTTGCTCTGTGGACAAGGCTGGCCTTGAACTTAGAGATCTGCCTGCCTCTGTCTCCCCAGAGAGTACAGGTGTGCACCACCACCACTAGTTGGTTCATTATGGAATTTTTGTTTTTGAAAATTATTTATTTATTTTTAAAGATTTATTTATTTATTTTATGTATATGAGTACACTGTAGCTGTACAGATGATTGTGAGCCTTCATGTGGTTGTAGGGAATTGAACTCAGGATGACCCTGCTAGCTCCGGCCCCGCTTGCTCCAGCCCAGCTTGCTCCGGCGTAATTCACTGTAGCTGTCTTCAGACGCACCAGAAGATGGTGTCCGATCTCATTACAGGTGGTTGTGAGCCACCATGTGGTTGCTGGGATCTGAACTCAGGACCTTCGGAAGAGCAGTCAATGCTCTTACCCGCTGAGCCATCTCGTTAGCCCTTGAAGATTATTTATTAAGGACTGCATACTTCAGACTAGCCTGGAAAAATATCTATGTATCTCAGGCTGATCGCAAACTTCTCTAGAGCCTCCTGAGTGCTGGGAATACAGACAACGCACAATCATACCCTGCCTCTCTGATTTTGGTTTGCATTTCCCTGATGACTGATGATATTGAGCACCTTTCAATGTGCTTGATTTAGCCATTTGGACTGCTTTCTTGTTTGTTTTGGTTTTTTGTTTTCAAGACAAGATTTCTCCATGTAGCAGTCCTGGCTATTCTGGACTCGATTTGTTCACCAGACGACTGTCCTTGAACTCACAGAGATCTGCCTCTGCCTTCTGAGTGCTGGGATTAAAGGTGCCTGCTACCATGCCTATTTATGTTTTGGCTATTTGTATTACTTTTGTGTGTGTGTGTGTGTGTGTGTGTGTGTGTGTGTGTGTATGCTCGAGTCACAATGTGTATAGTAAAACCAAAAGATGTGGGCTGGGCAACTTGAATTTAGGTCACCAGGGTAGTTCACCACACACCTTACCTGTAGGCCACCTGGTCTACATAGTACATTCTAGGACAGTTAGGATTACACAGTGAGACCCTATCTCAAGAATAAGAATACCTAAAGTCCAATATGGTGATATCCAATATAATATTATTTATTAGCTAGAGTCTTCCTGTTGTACGTTAGTCACTTAATAGTTTTTGGAATTAATTGCTCAGGTTAGGGCTTTACTTATGTTTCAAAGATGTGACGTCTGTTTGTTTTTGTTTTTGTTTTTCCCCCTGAGACAGGGTTTCTCTGTGTAGCTCTGGCTGTCCTGGAGCTCACTCTGTAGACCAGGCTGACCTAGAACTCAGAAATCTGCCTGCCTCTGCCTCCCAAGTGCTGGGGAGATGTAAAGTTTTACTGAAGTAAAGTATTTTATGAGGAGGAAAAACCTTTATATTTCAGGCATCTATTGATAACATTTCAAAAGGGTCCCCTTGGCTAACACTAACCTGACAGCTGATTTGATTGAGTCCTATTTCACATTGATTATTTCACACAGAAACTAGTCCTGGGTGAAGAAATTAGAAAATGAATAATTTTCATATACAAAATGACATACATTTCTCTTCTAGCTCTTCCACCAAAGCCACCTAAGCCAATGACTTCAGCAGTTACCAATGGAATGAAGGATAGTTTCGTTTCTCTTCAAGATGCAGAGTGGTACTGGGGAGATATTTCCAGGTAACCAAAATTCTACCATAATTGAATGTGTGTTTTTAATTGATTTTGAAGTAGTAGTTAAATAGTTTAATGCACTGTTGGCTTTAATATAAAGATTACATTTTAAAAAGAATGTGTGGTAACCATTCAAAAGTGTACTTAGGGGCTGGTAAGATGGCTCGGAGGTTTAAAGGGACTGTGCCAAGCCTGCTTACCTGAGTTTAATCCCCTGGATTCCCATGGTAGAAGAAGAGAACTGATTTTACAAGTTGTCCCATGATCCACCTCACATGCATTGTAGCATGTCACACATACACACACAAAATAAAGAAAACATTTAAAAGAGACTAAAGGGGCTGGAGTGATGACTCAGAGGTTTTATGTACGACTTCAGTTCCAGAGAATCCAACATCTTCTGCCTCTGCAGGCTCTGCATACATTTGGTGAATAGACACACATACAGGCAAAACACCCACATACAATAAAAAAAAAATCTTTTAAAATAAAGCCATCACTCTTATATTCTCAAGACAAAATAACAGGAATATCTTTGGGTTATGAGTGTGATTGTACCTTTCCATACTGTGTCAAGGATGAACTTTTTTTTTTTTTTTTTAAAGATTTATTTATTATATATAAGTACACTGTAGCTTTCCTCAGACACACCTGAAGAGGGCATCAGATCTCATTACAGATGGTTGTGAACCACCATGTGGTTGCTAGGATTTGAACTCAAGACCTTTGGAAGAGCAGTCGATGCTCTTAACCTCTCAGCCATCTCACCAGCCCCAAGGATGAACTTTTGAATATATAATCCTTACACATTTAGGATAGTTACGTGTGCTAGGCAGTGGTGGCGCACGCCTTTAATCTCAGCACTTGGGAGGCAGAGGCAGGTGGATTTCTGAGTTTGAGGCCAGCCTGGTCTACAGAGTGAGTTCCAGGACAGCCAGGGCTACACAGAGAAACCCTGTCTCGAACCCCCCCCCCCAAAAAAAAAATCATTTCTTTTAGTTTTTGAGACTACATCATTTTCCTCTTCCCTTTCCTCCCTCCAAATTTCCTTTTTCCTTCCATGCTCTTTTAAGTTCATGACTTCATTTTGTAATTTCTTTATATAGCTTATTCTCAGAAATAGACATCAAGGAGAGATCTGCTTTTTGGGTTAAATGTAGATTTAGATAATTTTGATCATAGAGAGGGAATATATATTTACTAATACACTGTTAGTTAAATATTGTAGCTTTTATTTATATTTTTCATTAAAGTTTAATGGGTCTCTAAGTTTTTTGTTGTTGTTGTGTTTGTGTTTCTGTTTGTTTTGAGACAGTCTCACTGTGTAGCTCAGCCTGGCTAGAAGCACGTTCTGTACATCCTATTCACCTTGGCTTTGTCCCCCTGCCTCAGCCTTCTGACTGAACAGTTTGCAGGCTTGCACCCCCATGCCCATCTATTGCACTTTCTTTTCTTTTTTAACCCCTAGCTGTTTCTGTCGAGGCTGTAGTGCCTCAGTATATCACCTTCTGTACTTCTCTCAACCTTTATTTTCCTGCTACCGAGTGGCACCCATCCCAGTTCTCCTTTACTCATATCACCTTATCTTTTCATTGGTATACTGTTACATACTAATTACCGTCTGTCTTCAGAACATGTGCATCTTTCTAACTGAAACTCAGCCTGGTAAAACAGGTCTCCCTCCCCTCCCTGAGCCCACCCCAACCAGGCTTCTCTATTCTGTCTTTATGAATTCAACTACTGTAAATAGTGGGCTTATATAATACTAAACATTTGTGACTGGCTTTTCACTTACTTCAGATATCTTCATAGTTCACTCATGTGTCAAATTTTCATTTCTTTTTCTTTTTTTTAAAGATTCGTTTATTGTATTTATCTGAGAACACTGTGGCTGTCTTCAGACACACCAGAAGAGGACACCAGATCCCATTACAGATGGTTGTGAGCCACCATGTGGTTGCTGGGAATTGAACTCAGGACCTCTGGAAGGAAGAACAGTCAGAGCTCTTAACCACTGAGCCATCTCTCCAACCTTCCCCACCCCCCACCCCCTTTTTTTTTTTTCAAGACAGGGTTTCTCTGTGTAGCCCTGGCTGTTCTGGAACTCACTCTATAGACCAAGCCGGCTTCGAACTCAGAAATCCATCTGTCTCTGCCTCCCAAGTGCTGGAATTGAAGGCGTGCGCCAACACTGCCCAGCTTCATTTCTTGTTAAGACTAAATATATCTTAATGCTTATAAATATCACATTTTGTTTATTCAACTAAAATGAGGATTTGGTGGACATTTGGGTTTACTTATTTATTTATTTATTTTTAGCTTTTGTGCTGATATGAATGAAGCTGTTATATGTATTATTTATAAATAAATATCTGCTAGACTTCTTGCTTTTGATGATTTTTGGATATTTATCCCAAAAGTGGGATTACTAGATGATTTGTTAATTCTGTGTTTAACTTTTGAAAAGGACTTAATACATTTTATATTAAATTCAGTAGACCAATTATATAATAAGAGTGTTTTTAATATTTATTATGCCATTTAAACTATACTTTAAAAATATGTTTTATTGGAATTCAAGGATCTTTTATGTCTTCCATTCCACTGAATAATGTTCCTGAAATTCCTAAGCTGCAGAAGGAATTTGTTGTTAACACTAATTCAAATTAGAGAGCACTGTGTTGATAGTCTGTGAACTTGAGTGAATTTCCCCTCTGCTCAGTAACAGTACCATTGCCACTTAAAGCAATGACCTTCCTCCTAAACAGCTGTGGGTTTTCTTGAAGCTCTTCATGTTCAGACTTGCCTGAGGAAGCCCTGATGGCTTATTAGAAACACGATCTGTACAGACAATTGAAATCTGGAAGAGTTAGACATCAAGTAGCCTTTCCCTAGATTACATGACACCAGAAATAAAATCAGATTTTGTTCCCACAGGGAGGACCTGTATGATGGCTGGAGACTTGAGGGTGTTGTAACTTCCAGCTGGTCTTGATAATAATATGTGAAGACAACCAGTGTTTAAGTTTTTTTCCTTTTCAAATGTTTCCTATAATTTTGCTTCTCAGGGAAGAGGTAAATGACAAATTGCGGGACATGCCAGATGGTACCTTCTTAGTTCGTGATGCCTCAACAAAAATGCAGGGGGACTATACATTGACTTTGAGGTAAGTGCTTTTCTGCTTCTGGCTGGAGTCCTTCTATCATGAATATATAGAGAGTTTTGTATTTTATTTAAATCTTTATATATTTTCCATTTTTATTTAATTTAGATATATAATTTTTAGCTTTGCTAACATTTTAACTTTAAAATCCCTTTACTGTACATAAAATAGTTAAACATAAAATGGTGCCTATTTTATTTTTATATTGTAAACATATGTATTAATAAGAGAAAAGGCTAAAATTCCTAAATATTAGGGAATAAGGAATATATTATCTTATTCTCTTAGCTTCATTAATGAAGGAAAAGTCATGGGTGTAGCTTAATTCTCCAAAAGCTCTATTTTTCCCTAATGTGGGCTTTTGGAAGTGGAACTTAGCATAATTTTTGACAGATTAGGAGAGGTAGACAATAAGCAGTTCTAGCCTGTGCTCTGTCTTCCATGTGGACATACTGGGATCTTATAAATGGTAGAGCTATGACATTTTATACTTACAAGAATGAGACATGTGTTAAAAACAGGCCAGGAGCAACTTCATTAGCTATTTCAACATTTAATTTTAATCATTAGAATTGCATAATTATAGCTGGCGAGATGGCAGCTGTATTTAAGAGCACATGTAGAGCCCTCGAGGACCTGATATTGATGATTCTTTGAACCTACATCAGGTGGCCCATAACTGCCTATATCTGCCGCTCCAGAAGATCTGATGCCCTCTTTGGACCTCCATAAATACATATGCATAATTTAAAATAAAAATAAAATGTTAAAATCACCTAGTTGAAATAAGTTTTGTGAATTGGTTGTATAATATTAGTGGTTTATCCACTTACTTATTCATTAGAAGCTTCATTGTGCTAGGCAAGAACTCTACCACTTCATCTCCAGCTATTATTTATTGACACAGGGTCTTACTGTTTAGCTCTTAGTAACCTAGAATCATTATGTAGACCAGGCTGGCCTTGACCTCAAGAGATACCCCTCCCTGCCTCTGCCTCCTTGTACTGGAATGAAAGGATGAAGGGTGTGTATGAGGTATGTATGTGGGCACACAAGCCAGCACGCACATGTGGAGGTCAGCGGACACCTTTGTGGGTTCAGTTCTCTTTCCACCTTTAATTGGGTACTACGAAGCAAACCATGTGACTAGGCTTGTGCAGTAAATGCCTTTACCCACAGAGCATTCTCACTGGACCCCTAGATCCTTTTTCCAAGACAGGGTTTCTCTGTGTAGTCCTGGCTACTCTGGAACTCACTCTGTAGATCAGATGGGCCACAAACTCAGATCCACCTGTCTCTGCTTCCTGAGTGCAGGGATTAAAGGCATGTGCCACCATGCCAGGCTCTAGAAAATGTTTTTAATTTCACTGAGATGGGGGCTAGAGAAATGGCTCAGTGGTTAAGAGCACTGACTGCTCTTCCAGAGGTCATGAGTTCAAATCCCAGCAACCACATAGTGGTTGTAATGAGATCTGAAGTCCTCTTCTGGTGTGTCTGAAGACTTATATGTAATAAATAAATAAATCTTTAAAAAAAAATTCACTGAGACAACTTTAATTCCAGCACTCAGGAGGTAGAAACAGGCAGGTTTTTTTGAATTCAAGACCAGCCTGTTCTATATAGAAAGTTCTAGGCCAGCCAGGGCTACATAATAAAACCAACTTTAAAAAGTTAAATTAAACCCAGAAAGGAGGCCAGTGATTTGAGGGCTGAATGACCAAAAGAGAGAACAGTAAGTGCTGTAAGAGGAAATAGAAGATCATGAAACATCTTGTAGACTATTGTAAGGCTTTCATTTTTAAAAAGACTTCTTTTTAATTACATGTGTGTGTGCACTCACATTTACGTGTGTCTGAAGAGGCCATAGGCTTCAAGCCTTCTGGAGCTGGACTCATAGGAAGCTGTGAACTGCTGGAAGGAGCTGCTGGGAACCAAACTCACTCCCATTTCCAGGAGCCACAACCACCTGTGACTCCAGCTCCAGGAGATCACTTGTCCTGGAATTAGCTCTGTAGACCAGGCTGGCCTTGAACTCAGAGAGCTGCCTGCCTCCACCTCCCAAATACTACGATTAAATGTATGCACCCCTTTTTGTTTTTTAACATATCATTCCGTATCACTGGAGGAAATGACACATGCTGCTGATCTCTCCTTCCACTTTTACATGGATTCTGGAAATTGAACTCAAGGCATCTTCACCCTGTTTTCTGCAGTCTAGCTTCACTTCCTCTCTCCTATCCAAGGAGCACCAGGGATTTTATCAAATCTGCGCTCTGTCCCCTTCCCCTGACCCAGTCCTTCCTGCTCTTCCTGCACTTTCTGTTTTGTGGGTTGTGGTGGCTGTGGTTTTGAGGAGGGTCTCAGGTAGCCAGGCTGCCAGTAAACTCTATTAGCCAAGGATATCCCTCAGACTGGCCTGCCCCTACCTTCCTTCTGGTCTTATATTGTAACTGGCTTATGTCGTTCTGGAGATCCAATTTAGAGATTCATTTGTACAGACAATCACTACCATCTGAGCAGGAACACCAGCTCCTTTCTTCTTTAAAAAGAAAATGTATGGAGCTAGAGAGATGGATTAGAGGTAAAGAACACTGAGGTCCTAAGTTCAATTCCCAGCAACCCCAATGGTGGCTCACAACCATCTATAATGGGATCTGATGCCCTCCTCTGGTGTGTCTGAAGACAGCTACAGTGTACTCATATATAATAAATAAATAAATCTTTAGAAAGAAAAAAGAAAATGTCTGATGCTCATGTATGACATTCCTTATGGAGGTGGGATGTCTGTCAGGATCTATATCTTTCCTTCCATACGGTGGAGCCCAGGGCTGAACTCAAACACCATCACCCAATGATTCATCTCGCCAGCCCCACCCCTGCATGCTGCTGATGCTGCTTTCCATTCTTTTTTTCAAGACAGCTTCTCACTATGTAGCTACAACTAGCCTAGAAGTCACTTTATAGACCAGGCTGGCCTCGAACTCAGAAATATGCCTGTCTCTGCCACCCAAGTCTTGGGACTGAAGGTGTGTGCCACCATTGCCTCCTGCTTTCTAACCCACCTTTTTCTCACACCTCTGTTGATGTTGCTCTTGGCTTTATTCCTCTCTTGTCTGTTTCCTGGCTATATAATTACTGTCTTTAAAAAAACTGCCTAGCCGGGCAGTGGTGGCACACGCCTTTAATCCCAGCACTTGGGAGGCAGAGGCAGGTGGATTTCTGAGTTCGAGGCCAGCCTGGTCTACAGAGTGAGCTCCAGGACAGCCAGGGCTATACAGAGAAACCCTGTCTTGAGAAACCCTGTCTCGAAAAACCAAAATAAATAAATAAATAAATAAATAAATAAATAAATAAATAAAAAAAAATTAAAAAAGAGGGGCTGGAGAGATGGTTCAGTGGTTAAGAGCACTCACTGCTCTTCTGAAGGTCCTGAGTTCAAATCCCAGCAACTACATGGTGGCTCGCAACTATCTGTAATGAACCCTCTTCTGGTGTGACTGAAGACAACTACAGTGTACTTACATATAATAATAAATAGATCTTAAAAAAAAATTTAAAAAAATCTGACCCAACTTTCCTATTTCTGCAAATGGAACAACATATAGTCTTAAGCTTAGCAAGTTTAAACCATGATCACTTTCACTTTCTTCCAGTACTGTTACCAAGCTCCGTTTGGTCTTAATTCTCCATAACCTTTTATCTCAAGTCTTGTCCTACGACAGCTGGAGTATCATAGGCCGTGTGCAATCAGGCCTGGATCATGTCATCCCTGTGTATAATTATCTGCCAATCATTTTGCACTTAGAAATAAAATTCAAATTCCTTCTCATGGCTCATTAAGTTTCTATAAAGCTTGTCTCCATTCTATTTTTTATTTTATTTATTTTTAAAGATTTATTTATTTTATGCATTTGTTTCCATTCTGATTTCAACCACTTGATAATGTAAGCCAACCACAAAGTGGTCTTTGCATTAAATCTTCCCCAGGATTGCTTCTGTATGTTTTGTTGTCTCCCCTGGGTCCACCTTTCTGGCTGGAGATTTCTAATCCAGCTTTCAGAGGCCCCTGCCTCAGAAGCCCTTCCGAGTCTCCTCATTCCACACTCAAGGGCACTGTGCTCCCCTGTGTAGCACTTCATGGGCTATGACGTTGTCTCAGCTCATTTCTTTTTTGATGTCCTGTGTTGTCTGTCTCTCTGCCTTCACTCCTTCTCACTGCAAGGCAGGGGCTGTGATCTGTTGCCTTTTCTTTTCTTAGAAGAGTATAAATGCTGTTAGTACTCAAAACATACTAAATGAGCAGTAAATCCTAAATTCAATCATGACTACCTCTCACTCTTTAAAAGATTCCTAAGCATCTGCCATTATTTCTTTAATTGTTTTGTTGTTTTAAGTCAGGGTCTCATATGGCCCAGGTTGGCCTCACACTCATTATATAGCCAGGTATGACCTTGAATTTAGGATCCTCCTGGGATCCTGCTGAGATTGCAGGCATGCATCAGCACACCTGATCCTAAGTATCAAACTCCTCAGCAGTGCTTTCGATCTAGGGAACAAGAGTTCCGGATAAACAAACATTATAGTCTCAGGGCCTGGAGAGATGGCTCAGTGGTTACGAGTGCTGGCTGCCCGTCCAGAGGTCCTGAAACCACATGATGGCTCACAACCCTCTGTAATAGAATCTGATTCTTTTATGGTGTGCAGATGAACATGCAGACAGAACACTCATATACATAAATAAGTAAATCTTAAAAAAACAAAACAAAACAAAACAAAACTGGCCCTACAGATAACAGAGATCATCAGTGTTGTACTGCTGTGGACAGACACCATGACCAAGGCAAGTCTTATAAAGGAAACATTTAATTGGAGCTGGATTACAGGTTCTCAGGTTTAATCCACTGTCATCATGGCAGGGAGCATGGCAGCATGCAGGCAGAAATGGTGTTGAAGTACTTGAAAGTTCTCCATCTTGAGCTGAAGGCCGCAAGAAGAGAGACTGGACTTGGCATGGGTTTCTGAAACTGCAAAACTCACCCCACAGTGACACACTTCCTCCAACAAGGCCGTATCTCTGAATTCTTTCAAATAGTGCCACTCCCTGGTGACCAAGTATTCAAATCTATGAGCCTTTCTTTGGAGACCATTCTTATTCAAACTACACCAAGTTGTTAACTATGTACTTTCCCAGCCTTCCGGGAGTTAGACAGGTGTGTACACCTTCTCCCCTTTCCTGATTTTCCTATTGCTTATCTATGAGCACAAGGATTTCATACCCTCTATAGATGTTCAGCACATTAATGTGAATGGGTTTTAAGTGAGACAGACCATCTTGGATTTATTGTGTGTGTGTGTGTGTGTGTGTGTATGTGTATGTGTATGTATACACCTATACTAATCACATACCATTAGTTGATCCTTGTAATATGCAGTTTATATGAATAGTTCATCATCCATCTAAATACTGACCTAATAATTTGAATTTTAACCAGTCTATAGATGCAGGCCTATCTTACTTAGTCTTTCACAAGTACTAGTGGATCATTTTTCAAGTATGTAAATGCACAGCATAAAGTGCATAACCCCTCCCCCACACCATGGTGCTGTTGGAAAACCGGAATGGGAGCAGCTCAGTGTTTTGCTGTTATAGGGTAAATCAACCTGGTGTGGGCTTAGATTGTGCTTTGTGGGGCTTATAAAACATTGCCATTTATAAATTCCTTTTTTCTTTTTCCCTATTTCTTCCTCTTTTATTCTCTTTGATTTTTCTTTTGGGGGGAAGGGCCTTGTAGCCCAGACACACTGGGCTACACTTTTGGTTCTCCTTCAGAGTCCCAAGTTTATAAGCATGTACTACCAAACTTGTTTTAGAAATGATCTTTAAGGGAATATTTGGATTTAATTCAATAAATAAAGGTGGTCTGAGGTACTTAAGCATCAAATTATATCTGTAATATGAACCTTGAGTGTATTGGTGATAGTGAGAAAAATGTTTATAATTCCATTTATATAGAGATGGCTTCTGCTCTGCTCAAAGACAGAAATTGACTCTATTCTCCATGAAAAATTAAAAAAAATTCACAAAATAACAAAAAGTAATCAATTCACTTACATTTTAGTTATTTTTAAGTAATATTTTAGGCTAAATTTCTTGATAGTGACTGTTATATAGATTTGGGTATTTTATTTTGATTTGTTTTGAGAAAGAGTCTCTCTATGTGGCCCTGGCTTTTCTGGAACTCATTATGTAGATCAGAGTAGCCTTAAACACAGAGATTCTCTTGCCTTTGCCCGAGAATGAAGATGTACACCACCATACCCATCCCAGATGTGTTGAATTTTAATAACTGAGGTATTTTATGGACAAAAGAAATAGGAGAAAAAGAGACAAAAACAAAAACAAAGAAGTAGGCCAGTTGTGATGGCCCTATGCTTGGAGGCAGAAGCAGGGGGATTTCAGCTGTTCAAGACCACAAAGCAAGTTCTAGAATAGCCATGGCTACATAGAGATGTTGTTATAAAAACACAAACAAAACAAAACAAAGCAAAATAAAAAGAAAGGTAAGAAAATAATGTAAAATAATACATAGTTTTAAACACATAATTATATATGCTGTTTTACCACCTCTGCTTATTAGCAAAATAATACATTTATTTGATGTGAACTAAGTTTTTATATGTCCATATGAAATTAGTGTTTTAATAGAACTTTGGGGAAAATGCTACAATTATTGTTTTGTTGTTCACAGGAAGGGAGGAAATAATAAATTAATAAAGATCTATCATCGGGATGGTAAATATGGCTTTTCTGAGCCTCTGACGTTTAATTCTGTGGTGGAGCTCATTAACCACTATCACCATGAATCTCTTGCTCAGTACAATCCCAAACTCGATGTGAAGCTGATGTACCCAGTATCCAGATACCAACAGGTATGACCATAGGAATTCTTGTAGGATTATTCTATAGTTTTATTCTATTAGGCTTGTTGGTTTATATTTATTTTCCTAATTAATCCTGAGTGTGGTGGGGCATGCCTTTAATCTTAGCAGAAGCAGGTAGGTCTCTCTGAGTTTCAGGCTAACCAGGGCTATGTGAGACCCTATCTCAAAAAGACAAGAAAAGGAAAAGAAAAGAATAAGATATATTTAGTAACGTTTTAAGTATATTAGTTTAGTTTTTTTGGTTTTGTTTTTTGAAATAAGGTTTCACGTATGTGTGCTGGCTTTGAAATCACTACCTAGCTGACAGTGACCTTGAACTTATGATCTTCCTGCCCCAGTCTCCTGGGTTCTGGGATTCTAGGCTTTTGCTATCACACCTCACCTTTTGGGGGTGGGATGTATGTGAGCCCAGAAGTCATCTCAGGTGTTAGTCCTCAGGAACCACTCACCTTTGTGTTTTGAGTCAGTCTCATTGCAACCTGGGGTTTAGGCTGGATGACCCAGTCCACCGATTTCTGACTCCCTAGCAGTGGGATTCAAGTGTGAGCCACCAAACCTCACATTATACGTAGGGGCTGAGCATCAGATTCAAATCTTCATATTTATGTAACAAGCACTTACCGACTGAACTCTCTCTCTACCCCTATTTCTTTTCCTTTAAATTTAAAAGTTTTATGTATGTGTGCTAGTGTGTATGTGTGCGCACATGTCTGAAAGAAAAGAAAACATGATATTTATTACATTTTGTGGAGCAGGAGTTAACAGATGGCTGTAAACTGCTGGATGTGGATGCTGGCAATGAACAGCAAGTACTCCAAACACGAGGCTATCTCTCCAGTTCCTCCAGTCCTATTTCTTTGTCTCTTTTAAAACATTTTATTGGGTTGGAGAGATGGCTCAGCGGTTAAGAGCACCAATTGCTCTTCCAGAGGTCCTGAGTTCAATTCCCAGCAACCACATGGTGGCTCACAACCATCTGTAATGAGATCTGACGCCCTCTTCTGGTGTGTCTGAAGACAGCTACAGTGTACTTATATACATAAAAAAAAAACATTTTATTATATTTTACTTTGTGTCTGAATGGTTTGCCTGCCTGGCATATCTGTCTGTGAGTGCATATATCTGCCTGGTGCCCACTGAGGCCAGAAGAGGGCATTGGATTCCTGGAACTGGAGTTACAGATGGTTGTTAGCTATCACGTCGGGGCTGGAAATCAAACCTAGGTTCTCTGGAAGAGCAGCCAGTGCCCTTAAGCACTGAGCCATCTCTCTAGTCTCATGTTTCTTAATTTTTATAATGTTATTTTTATCTGACTTAAAATCTGATTCTAGCGTTAACTAAAAAGTGTTTTTCTTGCCAGGTGGATGGTGCATGCCTTCGATCCCAGCACTAGAGAGGCAGAGGATCACTATCAGTTTCAGGCCAGCCTGGTCTACATACTAAGACCCTATCTCAAGAAACAAAACAAAACAAGATCTTTATAAAATCAAAGCATTTTTTTGGTGCTTGCTATAAAAACAGTACTTCTAAAGTTGAAATATAATTTAAATGTAAATAGACCTGGAAAAACATGTCAGAATTTTTCTGTTTTTGTTTTTGGTTTTTTGTTGTTCTTTTTTTCGAGACAGGTTTTCTCTGTGTAGCCCTGGCTGTCCTGGAACTTACTCTGTAGACCAGGCTGGCCTCTAACTCAGAAATCCGCCTGCCTCTGCCTCCCAAGTGCTGGGATTAAAGGCGTGCACCATCACCGCCCGGCAAACAGAATTAATAATGTTGCTTCATTTTATTTTCTTCTGCCTGTGTAGGATCAGTTGGTAAAAGAAGATAACATTGATGCAGTAGGTAAAAACCTGCAAGAGTTCCACTCTCAGTATCAGGAGAAGAGCAGAGAGTACGACAGGCTGTATGAAGAGTACACCAGGACGTCGCAGGTGAGAACGCTTGTTTCACGTGATCTTTGCAGTAACCATGGTTGGTAGATCTCGAACAGTTGGCTGGATTGTCTGCTATCTGTCAGTGTTAACCCAGGGGGTCAGGAATGGGGCTTGACTGGTAGAGTGCAGATTGTTTCCTGTCATTCAAAAAGCCCTAGGTTTGATCCTTGCACCATATTAAATTGGGTGTGGTGGTGCAAGCCTTTAATCCCTGTTACTAGGGTGTTGGAAGCAGGAGGATCAGAATTCAAGGTCATCCTCAGCTGTGTAGCTAGTTGGAGCTAATCTGGGATACATGGGAACCTGTCTCCAAAAACCTTTTTCAAAATTAGGTAATGTAATAAATGATAAAATTAGCCAACTGACAAATTCCTCAGGTAGAAAATAATTTTTGTCTATATGGGCAGTACAGGGCTGCGTCAGCAGCTCTACTGTCAGCATGATTCTCGGGTTTTTCTGTTTTGTGCTCTCCGTATCTAACATGAGCCATCACCACCATATTTCTAGTAAGAAAGAAAGCCCTCCTCCCCCCTGGGTTTCTCTGTGTAGCCCCGGCTATCCTGGAACTTGCTCTGTAGACCAGACTAGCCTTAAGCTCAAAGATCTGCCTGCCTCTGCCTCCCAAGTGCTGGGATTAAAGGTGTGTGTCACCTTGCCCAGCTGGTTTTGTGATTTTTAAGACAAAAAACATTTATTTATGTGTTTTGCTTACATGTTTGTCTGTGCACCACATGCATGCCTGGTGCCCATGAGGTTAGAAGAAGCCATCAGAACTGGAGTTGTGGATGGTTGTGAGCTATCATTTAGGTTCTGGGAATCAAACATGGATCATCTTCAAGAACAATAAATGTTCTTACCCACCAAGCCAGCTTTTCAGCCTGAGGTTTTCTTCTTTCTTCTTCTTTCTTTTTCTTTCTTTTTTTTTTTTTTTTTTTTATTTTTCGAGACAGGGTTTCTCTGTATACCCCTGGCTATCCTGGAACTCACTCTGTAGACCAGGCTGGCCTCGAACTCAGAAATCCGCCTGCCTCTGCCTCTGGATTGAAGGCGTGTGCCACCACCGCCCGGCTTTCTTCCTTTCTTTTGTTGTTTTTGTTTCTTTGCGACTCAGTCTCATTTAGTCTTGTGTACCCCTGGTCCTACCTGTACCTCGAGTGCTGGTCTTACAGGCGAGCCATCATTCCTGGCTGGGTTGCCTTGTTCTTCTTATCTCTATTGCTTCCTTTGTCATGCTAGATGACTTTTTATCTTAGAGTTGTATTCTATCAGGAGGGGAACTCAAAGCAGGAACTAAAAGACAGCATAGAAGAAGGCGCTTGCTGGTGTGCTCCCCATGGCTTGCTTAGCCTGCTTATACAAGCCAGGAACACCTGCTCTGAGGTGGTGCCTCCCACAGTGTGCTGGGCCCTCCTGTACCAGTTATTAATCCAGAAAATGTCCCATAGACCTTCCTACAGGCCAGCCTGATGCAGGCTGTTCTCAATGAAGTTTTCTCCTCTGAGAAAGCCCTACCCTGTGTCCCGCTAACAGAACTGACCAGTGCACCCAGTGAACCTTTGAAGTACTATCCCTCTCTACCATTCTTTTGTTTTGTTTTTGATTTTGATTTTTGGAGACAGGGCTTCTCTGTGTAGCCTTGTTTGTCCTGGAGCTCACCCTGTAAACCACTCAACTGTTTTTAACTATAGGTGTTTACATCTATAAAATACCCTGGATACTGCTTTTGTCGTGTTCCATAAGATGGAGTGCCTAGGTCTCATGTATCGCAAGGCATTTTCTAATCTCGCCTGTCGTTTATTTATTGATTCTACATTATTCTTATTCCATAAGGTGAGTAGGTAGCTCTGGCTCACCTGGAACTTCACTGTAATAAGGGTAGCCTGGAGCTCACAGAAATCTGTCTACCACCAACTCACAAGGCTTCTGGGATAAGCCAACATACACTACCATACCTAGCCTTTGTCATTTGTTTTTTGAACCATTAGTTGTTTCAGAGCATGTTATTTAATTTCTGTATATCTCTGACTTTCCTAGCTTTTCTTCTATGGTTTCTACTTTCTTTTCATTGTGGATCAGAGAAGGTCCCCTGTATGATTGTAGTCTTATAATTTATTAAAACCTGAGGCTAGAGAGATGGCTCAGCATTTAAGAACACTTGTTTTTGTTGTTCTGTTTTGTTTTGAGACCATTTTTCTGTGTGTAGCCCTGACTGTCCTGGAAGTCGCTCTGTAGATCAGGGCTGCTTGCCTCTGTCTCCAGAGTGTGGGGATTAAAGGCGTATGTGTACCACTGCAGCCAGGTAAGGGCACTGGTTCTTGCAAAGGCTTTGGGTTTGGTTCCCAACACTCAATGGCATTCACAACAGTTTTTAACTATACTGACAGGGAATCTAATCCCTCCTCCTGACCTACAGTGTTTGGCACTGGGCACAAATGTGGTGCACATGTATATGTGCATGCCACTCATACACATAAAATTAAATAAATCTGAAAAAAATGAGGTAAAACTTACTAAAACTTGTTTTGTGGCCTAATGTGATATATTTTGGATATAATATTTGGAATATTATATTTTTATTTAAGAATTACATTCTATTCTTACTGTGTGGAGTGTTCTTTATTATGCCTGTTAGGTATATAATTGGGTTAATTTAAAGCTAAAAATCTTTGTAATATTACATAAACAACTACTATTATGCATCTCTGTCCCTGCCTGCCCCCTTCTTTTTTGAGACTGGGTTTCTCTGTGTAGCCCTGGCTGTCCTGGAATTCACTCTGTAGACCAGGTCTGGCCTTGAACTCAGGTCTACCTGCCTCTGCCTCCCAAGTGCTTGGATCAAGGTATGCGCTAACACCACTACCACTACCACCACTTAATGTTGTTGTTGTTTTTTTCAAATTATATTTTTTTAAAGATTTATTTATTTATTATATGTAAGTATGTGTAAATAGCTGTCTTCAGACACACTAGAAGAGGGTGTCAGATCTCTTTACTGATGGATGTGAGCCACCATGTGGTTGCTGGGATTTGAACTCAGGACCTTTGGAAGAGCAGTCAGTGCTCTTTAACCGCTGAGCCATCTCTCCAGCCCATCAAATTACATTTTTATTTATTTATTTGTGTGTATGTCTGTGTGCATATGGAAGCATATGTGGAGGTCAGAGGACAGCTTCCAGGACTTGATTCTCTTCTTTTATCACGTGAGTCCTGGGACCAAACTCAGGTCATGAAGCTTGGTGTCAGATGCTTTTCCTCACTGAGCCATGTTGGCCTGGACGTTACTTCTTAGAACATGGCGTTGTGTGTTCTCTAGCTTTAGGGCTCTTGACTTTGCTGCGCCTGCTTTCCAGCTTGCAGTGTTTGCACTGGCTTACTGTTTGCCTCAAGAACTTTTTTTTTTTTTTTTTTTTTTTTTTTTGGTTTTTCGAGACAGGGTTTCTCTCTGTGTAGCCCTGGCTGTCCCTGGACTCACTCTGTAGACCAGGCTGGCCTAGAACTCAGAAATCTGCCTGCCTCTGCCTCCCAAGTGCTGGGATTAAAGGTGTGCGCCACCACTGCATGGCTTCCTCAAAAAAAAAAAAAAAAAAAAAAAAAAAAAAC